>WHSE01000276.1:0-30385 GCA_012295165.1 Asparagus setaceus
TAAGTTCTGCCGTCCTCGCTACAGACCGAATTGCCTCGCTACGCACTCCCGGACGGCTTGCCATGTAACACCTACCATGCTACTTCCTCGCTTACTGTTGGCTTGAGCTCGCAACAACAAAGTCAACATCATTACCACTCATACGCCATAATGACTTTTATAGCCATTCCCCATACCTCACATCAAATCAATGGTGACTCTTTTCACATATGTTCATATGTATAAAACTAATGTTGAGGGACCAACTTGTCCTCTCATTCCTAAAAAGAAGAACGATTCTCAAAAGAGTACTTATTTTTTCTCCCCTGACTCTTCAATTAAGAACTTCATCGTTCATTTTCTTTCCACTCAAGCTCAAAACACCGATTTGATCGTTTGAGGTACAACGGGGAGCCAAGCCCCGCCCTCTCACGAGCCACCTAGGTGGGGGGAAGAAATGTACCACCGTGAGCTGTGTATTCGGGGAGAGAGCTGACTGCCATCTTCAACCTCAAGCTAAGCTCGCAACTAGATATGACTGTGGATTTCATACATCAACACATTGAAAGTCATTTAAAACTCATTTAAAACCCATATCTTATAAAACACACCTTCTTCTATAATGGTCACTTCCCTTCTACTCCTTCTAACCCATTTGGAGAGGGTGAAATGGTAAACAACCACCACTAATTCAATCAAGGTTTGTACATCGAAAGGAATTTTGACAAAGGACTAATTCGAAATAACTTATATGATTTAGGAACCTAATAATAATTTCAATGTCGATGATGACTTAGTAAGGTTATGACAAAGAACGAGAAACTCTCTGGGGAAGAGTCGGATCAGTGCTGATTCGAGGCCTGAAGATCTGATAATTAGTCAACAACCAAATATTCAGATCTCTCTAATAAAGTACATGGCAACCCCTTTTTCTTGTACAAAATAGCTAACGTGCTAGATCATTATTCTTAAAATCTCTCGTCATGTTACATTATTCTTAAAATCTCTCGTCATGTTATAATGATGAATGAAATTTAGTAATTTGCATACGAGACATGGATCGTTAATTCATTGTCAGTTTGTTTATGTTAGAACATTAAACTATTAACTCTCAAATCTCACCATAACTTTGAAGTTTTAGGATAGTGACGGGGACCTTTGACACGACGTTATAATAATCGGATCTAATTCCCACCGGCCACGAGCTTAAAGTATATTTTAAAAATTCACATTGCATGAGTTCAACTAGGTTTTAGCCCATAAAATGATACTCAACTTGCGGGGACATATTAGAGCATAAACCTATAACCCTCATCCCTCATTAAAACTTCAGAGTTCTGATCTAATGGCACATTTGACATGGTATCAGGGAAACCCAAGTTCAACAACCCCCACGAGCCACGAAATTAAAGTGAAATTTTTTTGATATTGTCGTGTTAGCCCAGGTTTCAACCCATAAAGGGGTGCTCAACATGCATAGGCATGTTAGAGTTTAAACTTTCAACCCTGTCTCACCAATACTTCGAAATTTTGGTACAATCACAAAGAAGTTTTTGGAGTGCGGATTCTTTCAGAACCTCCCACATGAATGCGGAAGATTCTTAGCCCTTCAAATGCCAAACAGGGGGAGAACACCTTACATTGTGGGGTGTTCTGATAGGGTTTGTACTCGATGTTTTGACGTTTGTAAGAGAGCTTTGGTACTCTCATCATGAAAAATGGAGTTGTACTTGCAAGTACTTCTGAAAACCAAGGTGAGAAGTAATAGTTCATCATCTTCTCATTTCTCATGTCTTCCTTACATAATGGGATCTAGTACACTTATCTTGATATTACTAATTATCTAGAACATTCTTTTGCCTCTCCTTTCTTTTGTAGAGCATTTACTATTTCACACATTTGTCTACTGAACTCGTAAATAACAAAATCATCCAAGACCTTAACATGGAACTTCATGCTTCCGTCAAGTGAACATTTCATTATTTATTGTACATAGTTTTAACAACTAGCGTCATGAAACTTCAAGGAGACTTTGACTCTTCATTTTGAGCAAGATTTGCATCACAAATGTGATTCCAAATATCCATACTGAAATCCTCAGGTGATAATATATGTTTTGTACCACATGATCCTTTGGCTGAGTACAATTGCAAGAGGTCTTCTAGCTCGAGTTCTGTAAAAACACTAAGAGGATCATCTCTTTCTTTCTCAGGCTGCAGGATTTCTTTGCATGATGATGATGAAGAAGAAGAGCCCACATTGTTAGAAGGTAAGCTTGTCCCTTCAGTACTTTTGCATTTATGTTGCATGTTATAAGTTACCTCATATTTTGGAGGATTCTGATCACTGTCATCCTTTTGTTGTACTGTTTTTGTTGCTGATGAGCAGCCTCGGGCTTTGTAATGTGCACATCTGTAGTAGCACCTGCATGCATATAGTTAGTAGGAATAAGTGATTCATAATATTTGACTCTTACTTCTTAATTTAAATGGTTAATTGCATATAGATTGTACAGTATTTCTTTGTGCCACTTATTACTGCTTAAGTTTGATATTGAAATATAGGCCTCTAAAATGAACGTCTTTTCGGAGTTTGTTGCAATTAGACTCCTATCACAATATTAACGCCCTCCTCTAGTACGCATTATATCCGCCATAAACCTGATCAGCGCACCATCCAATGGAAAGAAGGCATGGAAGGCGACTGTACCGACTTTCAATTCAGCTTCAAGAGGTCTATCCGCGACTATCTTAACTTAAGGGGTAATAAGTGTCACAGAATGAAAATACACGAGGTCTATGTGAAATTAACCGGGTAGTGGTAAATCCAACATTAGCTATAGGGTCCAATTAGTTAGAGGGTACAAATATATTATGAGTAGCTCATTCATTTCTATTGAAGAAACCTTAACCAACACTCTGAATAAAATGAAGGATTTATTTTTTCAATAAATAAATTGTTTTCACCATAGAATTCGGAAAGAAAACCTTTGAAATCTGCGACCGCAATTCTCTTCTGCCCATACTTTCTCCATTGGTAGCCATCATTATGAGGAACAGTTGTCAGAACTGTCCATGAATCAAACTTCTTGCTACAACACAAAATAAGCCAACGATCAGCAAAAACTAATGCTAGAGCGAGGGGGAAAAAAAAAGAAGTTAATTACGCACATAGATCTCTTGTAATATCACGTTTTGCCACTTATTACCATCGTAACTTTGATATTGACAGATCTATCTGTCACAAATCTCTAATGCTATTCAGTTTCAAAGGATCTGTCTGCTAATATCAAACTTAACGGATAATAAGTAGCACAACGTGATAGTACACAAGAGATCTATATGCAATTAACCCGAAAAAGAATTAAATAATAAGTTACCTTCTCCCATGGCCATCATCTTCATCAGGACCACAGTGGGAACAAGTGGGGAGAGTGGAGAGAGCAATGTTTAAAGATCCGAAAACATCGTCAAAGAGGTTGCCGACGCGCTGATCAGAGGACGGATCGGTTGGAGACAGAGTTAGCACAATTGCGCGGAGCTGACTCGTGAGCTCGTGTACATGACTCATCTCTTTGGAGATCGCTCGATGCTCACATGGCGATGTGCTTCGTCTCGCGCTCTCCATTTTATTTCTTAATTTCCAGGTTTATACCAAGACTGCACTCCCACTTATATAGCCGTTGGTAACATCTTTTGTCATTTCTTTCTTTCTTTCTTTGTGTAAACAGGGCAAGGGACAGAACATAAATGAAGAGGAGGACGGATAAAAAGGAAAAGTAGTATAACTTCTTGAATCTAAGGTGTCATGGTATTCCGAGTCTGACATTGTACCCAAAAAAAATGATGATCATATAATTAGTTGAAGAGAAAAACCTACACATCTAAGTTTATTCTGAAATAGGGATGACCCAGTATGTCACATAGTGAAACCGTGTTGCTCTCTCGTGGAGGGGGCCTGCATTCAATTCCCGACGCGATAAAAAAAATTCATTCTGAAATAATCTCTTAGGGCCTATTTGGCTACTTTTTGTAAAACGCAGAAGCGCTGATGAATACGGAATTGAGTCATCCCATTGATCCGACCAATTCATCGCCGGAAATGTTGAGAGCCGCTAACTTATCTACAAGAAGACCAACTCAGCCTTCAATCGCATCCATTTTAACAAACCAAACTGAGGAGTTGGGGTAATACTGTAGTACCTGACATCTACAGTATTACACCACAAAAACATAGCAAACAAACAGGCCCTTATTCCGTTAGAGAAGAAATGTTCTGATGTCAAGAAGTAGCATTAAAGAAAGATTATCAATGGACTCACGGAATTTGGCTCCCTTATGCCTCACTAAATTCACATGCGCTCTCAAGATTTGAGCGGGCTTAATTGTCGGAACTTGGAATATACTATAAAATGACCTACAGTGCACATGTAATATGAAACTTCGCTATTTCTCACTGGTTACTTGTTAGAAACTAACTGCTAGTTCTATTCATACCACTACAAAATTACTGCTGGTAAGTTTTTTTATACAAAATATAAAACCAATAATAGTGAGATCAATGTAGAAGGAAAAAACTTTATGCTTGTGACAGTGATTGATAATGACCTTGAATGCAAGGCGGACCCACGTGACACCAGTTTGGTATAGGATCCTAGGAATCGGCCCCAAATCCCCAAAACTCTATCCCCGTAAAAAATCTCTCCCGATAATTTTCTTTAAAGAAAATGCTCTCGCTCTAGCATCTTCTCCGCCGATTCAATAAGATTCGCGGTCGCTGCCTTGTCGGAGGCCCACCGCTCCTCCTACCTCTAACCCCTCCTCTTCCAGTCCTCAGGTGACTCCACCCTCCTCGCCATTTCCTCTCCTCCGACCGGAAAGCCCATGACCTCGTCTTCCTCCTCGCCTTTGAAGACCCACCGGCCTCGCTCCTTTTCCTTCTCGGCATTTGCGGCTCGTAAAGTAAGTTGTTTATATTTCTTTTTAATTTTTATACTTTTGTGTTAGAATTTAGGTTTTGAGAGTTTTAACATTGAAATTATTTGATCTTCAAATTCTAGCTTTCCTCATTGTCGATTGCGATTCTAATTGAAAGATTTTGGTTGGATTTGATCAAGGGAACAAATTTTGTTAATAGTTTAAATAATTTTGGGTTTATGTTTGAATTAGTAGCAAATAATAAAGTTTTGACTCTCTAATAAAGAAGCAAACTTACATCTGTCAAGAATCAAGCTAATCCATAGTAGACATAATCTGTAGAATCAAGATCAAATTAATGTTTTTACTTGTTTTACCTAGTTAATAATTTTATTTATTGATTTATTGATTATTTATTATCGTGACTTGTGACATGTTGTACTATTATTTTTAAAAGCGACCCTGGCCATGATTCTTTATCATGTCAACTGTACAAAAGTCATCACATACTCAAGAGAATATACATAGTGGCGTTGGTGGTTCTATTTCTAACATTAATCCTCGTGACATAGTGGTGTTGGTGGTTCTATTTCTAACATTAATCCTTGAAACTCAAACTCCCATAGGAGAGTTGACATATGAGAAAGATGTATTTGATTGTGCGACTAATCATGTGGTCATGTACTTTTTTTAAAATATGAAAACTTGTCGGAGGTCATCGTAAATTTTTTAATTATTAATTATATAGTGACACTACTTTCTAGAAATCCTGAATCCGCCACTGCTTGAATGGAGGCTAACTTAAATATTTACACATTAATGCACTGTGTGAATGGAAGCAAACTCACTAATGTCGTATATTATTGCTTCAGTACTCCATCAATAGTAAATTAGAAAGGTTCTAGATGGGTAAATATCAGAATGCACCCTTAACTTTGGTCGATTAATGAACCCCTAACTTTTAAAATATCAGAAAAACCCCTTTAATATAGGGATTATCACAAAACTCCCCATAACTTTTAGATTTTATTAGAAGACCCTTTTAACTTTGAGATTTTATCAAAAAATCCCTAAATTAGGGGCTTTTAGTAAAATCTCAAAGTTAAAAGGATTTTCTGATAACCTCTAAACTTAATGGGGTTTTCTGATATTTTGAAAGATTAGAGGGTTTTTCTGATAATCATCCAAAGTTAAAGGCGGTTTTATAATATTTAGCCTTTCTAGATTGACTACCTAGAAGACATGTGATGAATTGCATAGTTGTTTATTAATAGCGCAACAGATCTACAGTCATGTCCCTTTTTTGTTTACCGACTGCATGCTCATCGACTTTTCATAAGGAAAAAAATGAAATTCTTGTTTTTTGCATTTGTTTGTTGTTAATGATAGAGTATTACTTTATTCAATTATTGTCTATGTTGCATAGTCATGGACAAATGTAGATATAGGAAAGATATACAAGGCCAATAGACTAAAAGTCCAAAATGAATTCACATTGTATTTATGTCCTCAATCATGGTGATCTCATGGTACAGCGTGATAATAAAATTGTTTGTGCTACATATAGATGATTATCTCAAAGATTGTAATTTACTGAATTGCATGTATACAACTAAAAGAAATATGTAAGGATGTTTCATACAGCAGTTAGAGGGTGTTTGCCTATTAGTTTTTCTTTTTAAAGCTTATAAGTTATGCAATCTTTCGGTAACTTTCGACTTTTATAATAAAATTTTATAAAACTTGTATGGATAGAAAACTTTATAGTAAAAATTTATAAAACTTGTATGGATAGAACAATCTTTTACTTGGTCAAAGCTTATTTTGATGAGCTTATGGGCTTGTCTTTAAAAAGTTGAGCAACCCTAGCTAACTTGTGGCTTAAAAGCTAGCTTATTTCAGATATTACCAAACGTATAGATATGAATAAGCTAGCTTCAAATCTATTTGACTAAAAAATAAGCTCCCCCAAACACCCTCGTAGTTCGTCTTATTCTTTTCTATTTTGTTGATGGGTAGATTTGACATGTAGACACGGATTTTTTTTTTTGAAGTGAAAACAAGGGATAAGTTCCCCGTTCATTAAAAAATAAAGAGTTATTACAAAATATATATTTACAAAAAGAGGACACAAACTGTTATTCATAAGGTTAGAGAGATAGAAAACAAAGTGTCTGTAAATTAGGGATGCATAACCTTCTTCTTCCAAACATCCATGATTGGGTTTGAGCCATTCTTTTCTATTCTGTTGATGGGTAGATTTGACATGTAGACACGGATTGAAAATCTAAGAATGAAAACCTTCCAGTTGCGGCACCTTGTGTCATACATGATTGGGTTTGAGCCGCATTTGAATCCCAATGGATACAAAAGTCGGTTTAGATAAGCGTTGAGTAATGGCCAAAGTTCAATAAGTTGGATTTAGATTAGATCCCCTATGAAGTTTGGTCTATTTTGAGATAATCCAAAAAATATTCCGACATGCAACTTCTAAAGAAATTTCAGATAACCCTCAGAAGTTGGGGCTAACATGAAAATAGTCCAAAAAATACAAAACTTTTTGGGATTGAGTAACATTTCTAAACCTTTTAGACTCTGATTTGGCAAAGGATTAAAAGAATGGATAGAGGGTTTTATCCTTCCTTAACATTCTAAATGGGCTAATTTGATCAAAGGGATAACAAATCATTTATAAGTTAAATCCAATATTTAAAGGGGTTAACAAACCACCTGAAGAGGCGGGTTAAGACTTAGGGCCAAATTGGTATTGCTTTTTTAGGGTGATTTTGTTTTTTTTTTTTTTCAATAACAAGTCAATAATGGTGTTTAATGATAATTTTTTGGGTGTACTTATTGAAAACGCTTCTGCTTTTAAGGATGGGTTTGGAAGCAACTTGAGGATACTTTTAAAACTAGCTTCTGGTTTTTTTAAGTTTATATACCATGTATACCTTTTATTATTAAACAATGATCTTTAAGCATAGTTCTACCAAACGCATAAATTAGTTTTAAGTAGTTTTTGATATTTAATTACCAAACATCAATCAAAAAAAATTTACCAAACAACTATTTTCAGCAGCTTATATAAGTTGTGTCTATAAATTGCTTGTATGAGCAACTTGTTATAAGCTCCACCAATACTAAACTGTCCCTTATTTCCCTTGAAGGTGAGTAATGAAATTTTGAAAAACAATATTATAGTAACTAACTTAGTATATTTATGAAAATTGATCTTCTTGAATCTTTTTCTTGTCAAACATAAAAAAACTTAACCCTTCATCTTGACTATCAAATCCAAAGGGATCTATAAGATATTTTTAAGCCCTTATAAAGAGTTAATTAAGTTAATCTTTCTTACTAACCCTTCTCTCCTAGGCCATTGCCAAACAACATCTTAGGGTTATTTCAAAATAAACCGAACTTCTCGGAAGCTTTATGAAATTTACCCCTTTAGATTGCTTATTGGCCAAGTTTAATAATATATGTTTAGCTAGTTAGGTATTAATGTAAATTCAAAACTTTTTCTGGAAGAATTGATGCTCATTTTAATCGTAGTGTTGACAAGTTCATCTCCTAAGTCCTTATCTCTATACGGCCATTGTCACTTTCATGGAGGACATAACGAAAGGAATCATATCTAAACGTAGCACCACGCCAAGAATCCATGAAACACGACGTGATTGCATTGTCGCTTCGACTAGGGTTTCTATCACATTCATCCCTACCTATAAGAGGAGAAAGTATCCGGCAGTAACGTTTTTTCCATATATGACGCCTACATGATGCATCCAACCTATCCTAAATCGCCACGAACGTGATGATGATAAAAAATGAAAGAGAATAATAAATTGATTAATTTCGGATTTTTTAATTTACTTTGAATTTGTTATTTCGGATAAGGATGATTTTGATTTAATGAGTGTGGTTAGGAATCATGGATTAGTGGTCCACGTGGCGGTCTAGGATAGGTTGGATGCACCATGGTAAGCATATGTGGAAAACGTTGCAGGATACTTTCTCCTATAAGAGAGTCATCCCTATATATAAGAGTGAGATAATTAATTACATCATAAATAGAGGACTTGAAAATTTCAAATTAACCCTCGAACTTATTGTGAATGGTATAGATCTGCAAAGATCCCAATTTTAGTCCCACATCTAGTATTTATAAGGTAAGCTTTGAGATTCCAAGGTAACACCGACAAGTCTATTTTGACAATGATTTCACCAAACAAGGTGCTACACTTATGTGTCCCACCTACTACACCGGCCCTAGGGCTCGCGTCTGGTATGACAAATATTATCAGAAAGAGTAGCCAAGAGTGGTTGTAGCACCCCAACATTTATTTAAGTGTGTAGCATCGACTAGTAAATTTTGATACTATCCTTACTCTATGGCTTCCTATTATTAAAAAGTACTAACGATATTGTGTTCGTGTAGGGAGAATGTGAATAGAATTAGAGGTGTTTGACAAAAAGTGGATCTGCAACTATGAAAATACATTCAGCGTCTCAATGCAAGTGAATAAATATGGTGTTTGTTTGCGAACGAATTACTTTTGAAACAAGAAAAACGAAAAAATTTTTGGTGTAGCAATATTATCTATCCATTTATTTATGGCTAAATTACCAAATTGGCATTAAAAGAAGTACCCCATGACTAATAATGTATTAAAATTATCTCTGGTGACAACAATTTATTTAAACTTATACGATGAGACAAATAGGCCCAAAAATAAATTTTCCGGCCATTTTTCCGACGACCACTCAGGTAATCTGCCACATGTGCTTAGGTGACATGTTTATGATGATGTGGCAACTGTAGTTAGCCTCATTCAACCCATTAGAAGGAGTGATTTTCAAATTAGGTTAAAAATGGATTTTAAAAAAAAAAATTGGTACTCCTTCTTCTTCTTCCTTCAAATTGGTGGTTCTTCATTGCTTGAGCTCAAGGAATCCATGTTCTCAAGCAATTGAGAACCCTAATTTGATGGAAGAAGGAGAAGAAACTCCCAAATTAAAAAAACCCCTCTTTATTTTTACACTAATTTAAAAATATACCCCTCTAGTGGTTTGAATTAGGCTAACTACAGCTGCCATGTTATCACAAATATGTCACATAAGCGTCATGTGACAGATTATAGGAGTGGTCACCAGAAAAGTTGGCCTGAAAATTTATTTTTGGGCCTATTTATCTCATCGTGTAAGTTTAAATGCATTGTTGTCGCCGGAGATAATTTTAATACCAATCTGGTCATTGAGTACTACTTTTAATATCAATATGGTAATTTAGCCATTTATTTATTATCATACTATGCTTTTAGTGACTTTAGCTATTTGATAATTATGACAAAAATAATAATGCAAAAATAACTAGATTAAATCTATTTAAAATTAAATATATTTAATACTTTATTAAGTAACTACATAATATAAAAATTAGTATTTAAATGTAGATTCATTGAAGGAAGGAGAGAGAGAGTCCTAGAATAGCATCAGATCCTCTAATTTTAACACGGAATTTTTCTTGAACTTTTTCACTAGAATGTATAGAGTAGGATTGAGATTTGGATTTTTAAAATCGAGTCGTAATCATAATCCTAAACAATCAATAACACCATAAAGTTAAATCTGAAACCTAGATCTAAACCAATAACAATTAATCCAAATCCTAGTCCTAAACAAATAACACTCAAAAATAAATCCTACAAAAAATCTTGGTCTTACTCAACAATCCTCAACCAATAAACTCCACTAAGAATAGTATAAGAAAGGGGTGGAGGAAGATTCAATATCGAACATGTGAAAGTAACATCATAGTGTAAACTCGTCAAATGTACAAATAGAATTTGTCTCTTTTATTCCTCATTCAATTAATATTGAAGCGTATTATTTTCTCAATTCTCACCACTCACTTGTTAGAAACTAACTGCTAAATACCTCGCCATGTATAGGCCTGTCCAAACGGGTTGGCCGGCCGCACTGGGGTACCCGGACTGGGTCCGGCCGGTCAGTCAGGCTCAGTCCTTCCGCCTGGCCTAGAAGTTTCCTCTTTAAATTTTTTTCTTTGCTTAAAAATCAGTTTTTGGGAAATTTTTAAGAGTAATTAAAAATAAAATATCTGAAATTTTGATAAAAAATCAATCATATTATTAATCATTTATAATTATACTAATTGCAAATATAAATATCATACAAATAAAATGATAAAAATAAAGTCTTTATTATTAATCACTAACAATTACAAATTTTTTTGGAATTTGTCGCATCACAATAGATGAATACATCCCAACTAGGTTGGCACCTACTCATCTATATCACTATCATTTGTAACTTTTTCCAAAATAAAAATTTACAGCTAAGAAATAAAAATTACAAACTAATTAGTAATTTCTACTCTCTAATCTTTATCTCTTTCTCCTAATGTCAACTCATCAAGTCTATCTTCAATACTAGCCATCCGATCAATTCCTTGAGTTCTCTTCTCGGACCACCACCAATCTTGTAAGCACATTACCGCCTGGATGGTAGACGGATCTAACGATTCTCAGGATCGCCGATCAAACGCCCCGATAATGTAGATTTCAAGCAATCAGAGAAACATGCACTGTTAGTAAGTCACGAGCCATGATGGAAAGTATAGGATATGAAGCTGTTTCATATACTCTCCACCATTGCAAAATATCGAAATCACTATTTTGATCATTAACTAAAGGTGCAGTTAAATATTGTTCAATTTTAGAAATTTGGGTTGGTGATGATCCAGATCCAGATCCACCACCAGTTAGCCTCGCTATCGGGCCGTCAGCCATCAAAACTCTTGCCTTTGAACTCTCAGAAGCGTAAGTCGTATGTTGATGTGTACCTACACCATATCTACGCATACTCCTCATATAATTTTTGAAAATAATTTTCGATAGTATTATGATGAGTAAGAGTCGTAATCAGACCATCATCGCTGTCATTATCATATTCTCATATAAATCATTTAATAAATTTTGAAAGCCAATATCCTTCTAGCATGGATCAATAAGAACTCCCAAATAAAAATAATAGGTGTAGGCCTAAAATACTTATTAAATTTACTTTCTATTTAAAAATCATATTTCCAAAATAATCATCCATCGATAAGTATTAAAAAGTTTAGGTCGTAGGATCGTGCCTGCCCTGCCTAACAATCCGGTCATTTTGACCGCTTTGACCGGGTAGGCCCTACCGGCCAACCCGGCCGCAGGACTGTTGACACCGGGCTCACCGGTTCCTACCGGCCCAACCTCCACCTCCACTGGGGCCCTGTTCTGCCAGCCTCAACCCTGGCCATTTTCCTCACGGCCGGCCGGTCCCGGTGTGGGTTTGGTGAAATGGCTCGGACCGCCTCGACTCAGCCGTCTGCTCGGGTTTGCCTTGCCCGGCCGCGGGACAAATATGGACACCCTAGCCATGTACACCAAGAATACGCACTAATCGTAAAACTATACGCCTAATAATTTTTAGGTAAATATATATGCAGCCAACAATAGAAGACAATATAGAAAGAATCAAAGAAAAGATAGATAAATGCCAGTTCCACGGTTGAGTGAGCAAGTGGATCTCGAGAGCACCTCTATGTTGGCTTAAGTCAACTTGCCAAAATAGAGGTGCTCTGGAGGGTCCCACGGCTTGCTCGCACCAAAGAGCCGCAGGCCCCGGCTGACAAATAAGATCGAGCGAAGTACCAAGAAAATGTGGAGCTAAATGCCATAATGACTAAGCCTTACACCGCACGAAGACGGCTTTGAGCCACCTCTGTAGCTCGTAGAAGTTCACCCTGTAGTCCACATCACCGCCACTGACCACGGGATGTGTCATTATGTCACAACAACGAGGACGTCGTCTTTGTAAGGTGGGTGATTGTGACACTCTCACTTTAGTCCCACATGGACTAGTGAGAAAGAACTTGAGTGGTTTAAATAGAGAAAGCACAAGACCCATGAGTACCTATTGCTAACATTTTGACAAGTTGACTTAAGCCAACATAGAGGTGCTCTGGAGGGGTCCCACGGCTTGCTCGCACCAACGAGCCGTGGGGCCCAGGGTGTGACATGTATCCTTGTGAATCGTGACAATTGATACTGAACCACGCATGCTGCAAAATATTCCAAACTCGTTTATTCATTCACTCGTCTGAATGCGCGGTAAACTTACTTACATTATTGCACTGTACTGACTGGTGGCAAACCCGTTAAAGTTTTACAATTTTGTTTCAGGTTAAATTGTACTTAAATACGTGGCACAGCTTATATGTCACAAGTTATATTTTGTGACGGAAAAATACCATAAGTTATTTAAAAAATTGATATGTTAGTATCATTGATCATGCAAACGTGAATATTTTTACGAATGTTTCTCTATGATACTTATATACTAATTTTAGAACTTTTACTTGTTAATATTTGTTAAATTTGCTATTAAATTAAACAAATTTCTTTTCAAACTTACCTAATTCTACTTTAAAATTGAGTTGGGATCTAACAAATAATAATTGTTAGAAAGTTATACTATTAACATTTTAGTGTCATATGGGAACATTAGTTGAAAAGTTTCACGTTTATGTGATCGAAGATGCTAACATGCCAATTTTTTAACAACTTAAGGTATTTTTCTATCATAAAATGCAACTTATGATACATAAGAAATAGAACAGAAAAACTTTATGGTATTTAAGTGCAATTTAGCATTTACTTCACTGAGTGAGTATCCTCTTAGTTGCATTAGCTTGTAGTATTGGGTTCTAGAATGAAATAAACGAAAAGTAAACTAGAAAATTTCCAGTGATTAGAAAATATATATACTGCGTTTTGCTAAGTTATTTGTTGTCGGCACAGCAATCAAGAATGGTATGCTAATTAAAATTTTAAATAAAGAATCCTTGTTTTGTTTTTGTAATGAATGTTTGGGCAGAGATCCTCTACCCCTTGGCTGTAAAGAAGGTCTACAACTCACCAATCACAACTCTTATTCAGTGAACCCTATAAATGATATTCATTATATAAATTATATTAACAAAATTTTAATTAAAGGGCCTCTGAATAAATTAATACTATTAATCCATATAGCCAATTGTAGAAGTTCTCTACAATCAAAGAATATAGAATATCCTTGCCCTGAATGTTTGTCAACATTCCACTTCAGTATACTAATTGGTTATCTTTCACATTTGTCATTTATTGTTAATGATAATGTATTTTATTTGATTATTATCTATGTTGCATGATCATAGACAATGATTTAGGCTAATACGTCCTAATCGAATTCACATCGTATTAATTTGTGTACCTCAGGCTATGTTTTTTTTTTTTGGTAAGAAAGTTTAAATTCAATTACGAACTGTGCAAAATTAAAGTACATACATCATGTACACTCAGAGTGCTTAATAGAAGCATTCAAGCAGCAAAAGGAAAATTAAAATTGTGCTATACATAGAATTAGCAATCTATGCTATACATAGAATCAGCAAGCTATGTATAAACAAAAAAGACTAAGCACTACGCGTCAAAAACAGGACAGATTCGCATTTCCCTGCACAAATTCCTATTTGAACGGATTATCCTTCTTTCTCACGACCCTGCTACACTGTATAGTGAGCTCAAATTCGATCTGCCGAAATGAATCCTCAACACTGAGCTTCGTCCCTTTTGAAAATCAACAAGTTTCTGGCAGCCGAGATGTGATATATACGAGCAGCTACGGCATCTCTTTTAATTCTTCTAATGAAGAGACATCCCTTCCAAGCAGAATCCATCTAACACAGTTGAGAGAAATATCTTGCTAGCAATGTTTTCTTTTTGTTGGGAAGAAATCAGACCCAACCGAGAGTTAATGGGGTTTAAACCAGAGTTAGGAACCAATTTTAATTAAAAAAAACTATAGTTATTAGGTATTTGTTCTAACTATTAAATTTAAACACATCACTTTTTCTTATCCTATCCAATATGAGACTGTACTCACATATCAATAATCTCAACATCTTCCTCTTAACTTGTGAGTATAGTTCAACCTTCAACTATACTTCAACTTTCACTTAATTGACTATCGTTTTTTTTTTTTTTACCACTTCGCTTATGGGTTAACTAGACCATACATTCGGCACATGGCTAGACATCTGCAGGATATTGCACCACTTCACTTGTGAGCTAACCAAACCATATAACTTGTAGTTCATACGTTTTTATCTTGTGGATTGTAGTTTGGTCTTTGGGTTGCAGAGATCATAGTAGGGTGAGTAAAATCCTCAACACTTTTAACGGCATCTAACTCTTCTTAGTGCTCCTAGTGTGTTAATTTTTTTCATCATTTCTTCCCCTTCACATTTTTCTTCATGTTTGAAACGTTAATTGAAATTTTTTTAGACTTTCTGCCTTTTTATGTTTAGAAACTAACTTCTATTTTCTAGTAATTTTTTATTTGAGAAAGGTTTAACATTTTAATTTAATCATGCAACTCGCGCAGATCACGTCGATTCGTGGCTTTGATGTGATGATCTAATTTGGATTGTGATTTGTGAACATATGTTTGTAATGAAATCTAGACAAACATATGAAAGTGAAACGAATTGAAACTTTGTGATAGTAAATTTTAATAAAGAATCAATTCTGAGGTACCAAAGTAAAAATAAGTCTAATGTAAAATTCAATTAGGCTTAAAATGAGATTTTGATAGGTTTAATAATTTAATAAAAGTAAGAGTTTAAATATTCTAAAAATAACATGGGAGTACTGCATGATAATTTTCAAAAAATTCTCATATCTATAAAACCGATGATACTAAAGAAACTTTTAAGATATTTAACTTCACCAAATACAATTGGGGTATAATGTGCGATTAAAAATGTAGACAAGTGTGTTCCCTATCTCTATAGCTGCCCTGGTACTTCAGCGGAGGATAACAAAATGAGTCATATCCAAACGTACGTAGCGCCCCGGTGATATCGTGTACCACGTGGTAGTATCCCCCAAAAAAAACAAATTAATTACTTTTGATAAATAAATAAATAAATTACTTTTGATGTATGTTGTTTTGTATTCTATGTTTTTTATTGCCGTTTTCTTCACATGTGCATCACGTTGTGGTTTATTTATACTAGGGAGAAGGGTAGCGTTTGGCAAGATGAGAGTGAATTTGAAACTATATTCATGTCCTCATGCAATTAAAATGTTTGTTTGCAAACAAATTACTTTTGAAAGAAGAATATATATAGCAGATTATAGAAATATTATTTATCCATCTATTTATTATCATATTACATTTTTAGTGACTTTCTTTGACAGTTAAAAATGAAAATGAGAGAATCATGTAATGATTAAATTATGTTTTCATTTTATGGAGAAGAATAACTCGTTTATAAGACTCTAACTATGACATTTGTATTATCTACTACTATTTGTGCTAATTTTTATAGATTAAAAATTTTAGATAATATGTTGAATATTTAGTTTTATAAATTATTTCTTAATTACACTATAAATTTATGATAATATAAAATAATAGTGTAATTTTAGAACCCCACACACTAACTATTGGGGAGTATTAGGAAACTCCGCTCAACTTTGAAATTTGATTTAATCCTTGAACTTTCCTCAATTAACCCCCGAAGCTAACATTGTCAAGTCTCACGTGTTTGCTGAGAAGCACTTAACTTGGAAAACAACCCATAATTCCTCTCTATCATAAAAAATTGGTTGAGTTCTTTCATTGGCTAGGTTTTATGGGTTGTTTGGTTGTTTGTAAAATGAGCAAAATTGACCCACGCGATGATGCGCCATTTGCGTGAAAACAATGAAAAAACTTATTTGAATATTACTTAGGAAAAACTATATAAAAAATAACAAAATATAGCAATTAATACCGTATGTAAGATGTTGAAATATAAAGTGAGTCAAAAATACATTGGTTGAATATTTTGTGCCTAAGAGTAATTTTGGAAGTGGATGGGTTTAACAGTAGATAAGTCTAAATCTTTGGGTTTATAAAAAAATCATTTTGGAGTTAGATGATCATAATTTTAAATTGGGCACTTAGGAAAAACTAATGCAAAAATAATAAAATATAGCAATTAATACCGTATATAAGTCGTTAAAATACAAAGTGAGTCAAAAATACATTAGTTGAATATTTCATATCTAAGAGTGCTTTTGGAAGTGAATGGGTTTAACAGTAAATAAGTCTAAATCTTTGGGTTTATGGACAAAAGTCATTTTAGTGGTAGATGATCATAATTAAAATAGGGATAAACCTTTATGTTTATTGGTTAAAAGTCCATCTATGATGCCACATAATTTGCATGAGAAAAAAAAATCAAAGAAATGATTCAATTATTTGGTTCAAAATATACAATGCATACATAACAACTTGGAGAAAGATAGAAAACTATAGTATATAGTAACTTACACCGTGTGCCAAAGTGTTGAAAACGATTTAATATTTGGTTTAAAATATACAATGTATACCTAACTAATTAGTTAGCAAGTCATAACAAAATATCACAACTCATAATATACAATAAACTGCTAGAATACAAACTAATTTAAATAACTTAGTGAGTGTTTTAGGTCTAGGAATGGTTTTGGAAATGAGTGGGTTCAAAATAAATGGGGTAAGAGTTCGGGTTTATAGGCAAAAAAAAAACTTTCTAGAAGTAAGCATGTTTAAAATTTATGGAGTAAGACTTTGGTTGAAGTATTTTGAGTCTAAGAGTGATTTTGGATGTAGCCGGATTTAAAAATATTTTTTTGGGGGGGGAAGGGTGAGAGGTTAGGTTTATTTGGGCTAAAATTTGATGTTTATATTATACCCAATCTTATATTATCTTATTGAATTTCATGAACTATTTTGGTCTTAAAGAGTTGTTTTGGAAGCTGGCGGGCCTAAACTGATTTATAAGTTAGGTTTATATGCAAAATGCCCTCTATTGAAGTGTGCCTAGCTCTAAAAAATTGATGTTTTATGCCTACTAATTCTTAGCCACGTACACGGCTGAGCTCGCATAGGCCTAAGAGGAGGTAAAGGACCTCAGAGAGGATCTCGACCACGCTCATCATGAGATGGACCTCATCGAGGAGAGGGTAGCATATCTCCAGTCGGAAGTCCAGGGCGAGATGAAGGAGAAGGAAGATGCTTTTGAGAGGGCTCATGTAGCTCGGCTTGACTCGGAGGAGTTGAGAGCTAAGCTGAAGGAAGAGGTGACTCTTCAGGAGACTGCCCGAGTGGCGCACGAGGCTGAGCAGCAATGCAACTCTCTCATCTCTCCCCAGATTCGGGAGCTTGAGGCCCGAGTGGCTCATCTGGAGTTGGGCGCCTTTTAGACCGAGATGATCAAGAAGTATCGTGGCAGTACTCTTGACAAGGTCGAGGTATCCCTCGCCTGTAAGGCGGGGTTTGACTATCTGAAGGTTCAACTCCCTCCTGAGCTTTTGCTGAAGGGAGACAGGTTCAAATACCCCTCCCGTATAGTGGAAGAAGATGAGGAGTCCGACGGCGGATCAATTGAAGATGCCAGCGAGGGCTCTGATGATGAAGCCGGCTCATCCTCCTCGTCTGACCAGCATGATTCCCCTCCTCCGAAAGTTCCTAGTTCGAGTTTAGCGCCGGTCGCTGCCCTAGACTCTGCTTCTTGAGTGTGTGTGTGTACACACACACACACATATGTATATATACATCCTCCTCCTCAAAATAAAAAATTTGTAATTCTAGATCTCCCCTACCCAATTCCTAAAAATGAGATTAATCATTTCAGAGATATCAATTGTGTTGATGTATATAATCACAATCACTAACCTCGATGTGAGTTTAGCTTTTAGGTGAGCGGAGTCCGCCTTCTCTCCTAATGTCCGGTGATGCTGCTCCGGTCAGGTGGTTCACCTACAGCAAGAGAACACCTGTGGAATAGGCGGAGTTGGGATCTCCGGTGGTTCCTCCGACGGTCAAGTTAGTATGGATGATGGAGGGAAAATAGAGAGAGGAAATTCACTTAGAGAAAATCACTTACTCGGTTTGCTGCTCATGTTGCTACTTATACCTAGGGTTGTGGGGGTATTTTCATCTTTCCATTGGGTGAGGAACTACTGATGAGTCTGTTCGCGGTAAAAGTTATTTTGTTATTCATTATTGTTGAACTCGTTTACAGCTTCTTGGGCCTACAACAAAATTCAAACAAAGAGAAAAATGCCTTTTTTTATTTCAGACGTACAATGAAAACAAAAGATTACAACTTCTTCGGTATGAACAAGCGCTTCGGATCTATTATACGGGATCCTCGCGTGTGGGTTCTTTGCTGTCTTGGGGACTTGAATCGTCAGTGGACCACAGCGCAATTCGATCCGTGGAAACCGGGTTCGGAACTACAGACGTGAAGGGGCTCGTTCCTGAAGAAGCGAAACGCCTAAGGGGATCACACTCACGAAGGAGAGGATCACCTTCGGGATCACACTCACGAAGGAGAGGATCGGCGGGCGGGTGAATCTACTAGGAGAAATCCATGCAGCGCTGATAGCCGACCGTAAGCTTACCTGCGATTGTAGATCGGCGTCGATGAACTCGTGCTTCGCCGGTGCTTTCGGAAGGCCGTCGTCGGCTCGTAGATCTCGCGAGAACTCTCTCACAAATATCAGAAAATCCAACATCAAAATCTCGAAAATCCCCTTGAACTGAGGAAAGCGTTACGGTAAAGTCGGGATGATTGTCATTGATTTGAACTTGCTTACAAACTTCATTCGCTGAAACAAATTCAAAGAAATATAAGCCTTTTATTTTAAGGCTTACAATGAAAATCACAAATTACAACTTTTATCCTTAGTGAACAAACACGAGGATCTGTTATATCGGATCCACCATTGCGTGGGTTCTTGCTGTCGTGGGACTTATTGTGTCCGTGGACCACAGCGCAATCCCGATCGGTAGAACCGGGTTAAGGACTACAGATGTAAAGGGGCTCGTTTCACCAAGAAACGAAGCTGAGGATCACACTCACGAAGGAGAGGATCGCTGCGGGGATCACACTCACGAAGGAGAGGATCGGCGGGCGGGTGAATCTACTAGGAGAAATCCAGGCTATCCGAGATTAAGACGAAGCTTAATCTAGAGGGTATCTGTAGTTCGACCGAATTGATTACCTTCGATTGAAGATCGGCGTTGGTGAACTTGTCTTTGTTGCTTTCGGAACCGTCGCGTTACTCGTAGATCTCACAAGAACTCTTGAAAGTCCGAGTCTTTGAAAGATCCCAAAATCCAATCGAAAGCCCGCTAAAAATCCGAAGCCCCTATGAAGACCCCTATTTATACAAATGCGGGTATGGTTTCTACCAAAGTGGCCGAGCCTCCCGCCGCTTAGTACGAGATTGGTAGAATTGTGCATCCGCTGCTTTTCGTTGTTTTCGGCGTCGTTCCGCGTCGTTTTCGGCGTTTTTGTCTCGGACTTGGGTTCCGTCGTATTTAATTCGGAACTAATTCTTGGTTCGTTCGGTTCAACGGTCAATCCGATCATCCGTTCAAGTCGGCTTAAGCCGTGCTTGTGGCGCAATGAGTTTGCCGTCGGGTTGGCGTCTCAACCGTTCGGCGTCCATTATCATTCGATGGGTGGTCCTCGCCGACTCCTCGTCCGCGAGTTGGTTTGGGGACTTGTGAGCATTTTCGCCTTCTGATACCCCTCCAAAGCGTCTGGGTCTCGATTCTTGATGAGTGCGGATGCTTTGACATGATGATTCCGGCCGGCTGAGGGTCCCAAAAGATAGCTTCAAGTCTTTGATTCTTTCGGATCATCCATTCTTTGTAGGATTTCGATAAGATCACGGTCGCATTTTATTGTCGACCGCTTGTTATCTTGATTGAAGGTTAGTTTTGTTTGTAACTTCGTGTCGGTTGGTTATTGTTTGACTAACCAACGGACTTTTGGACTTCTCGTATCTTGCGTGAACTCCTCGGTGGCGTTGATTGCGTCGAGTACATGGAATTTCATAACCCTTAATCGGCTAATTCTTCTGTCATCACGTGTGTTATTGGTTTAACCACAGCGGGAGGACTGATCTTTTCATGGAGATATCCTTCGAGGATTCCTTGTTGAAACAGGAGACCATTTGGCTTTCAACTCGACCTAGCCGGTCGTGATGCGGCGTTTTGACCGTGGATCGAACCGTTGATCGGTGAATTCTCCGGCGACGACGCGTTGGTTGGCGTCGCTACTGCATTACTCCTTGTTGGAGTACTATTATCCGCAGTGGGAGGAATTTTTCCTAAGATTTATTCCCGACTGTTGACCGATAGGCCGCACGAATTGGCATTGAGTACGGTGGGAGGAGTCCTTCGGTGGTGCGTTGTCCGTCAATATAAGCCTCGTCAGAATTCGTCAATTTATCCCTCTTTAATGTTTCACAATAGGAGAAAATTGAGGGTTATTGAGTTATCCCTAAGAATATTTCTTGTGAGAATACTCTTCCAGGAACTTCTCGATAAATTGGGAAACAGTTTATACTCGTAATCCTAGTTGGGTAGGATTGGGCGTTGATCGGCGTCGATGCAATCCGCGATCGAGTTATCCTAAGAATATTTTTGTGAAAATATTCTTCCGGGACTTCTCGATAAATTGGGAAACAGTTTATACTCGTAATCCTAGTTGGGTAGGATTGGGCGTTGATCGTCGATGCAATCCGCCGATCGAGTTATCCCTAAGAATATTTTTGTGAAAATATTCTTCCAACTCTCGATAAATTGGGAAGCGGTTTATACTGTAATCCTAGTTGGAGTAGGATTGGGCGTTGATGCGTCGATGCAATCCGCCGATCGAGTTATCCCTAAGGATATTTTTGTGAAAATATTCTTAGGAACTTCTCGATAAATTGGGAAACAGTTTATACTCGTAATCCTAGTTGGAGTAGGATTGGGCGTTGATGGCGTCGATGCAATCCGCGATCAGTTATCCCTAAAGATATTTTTGTGAAAATATTCTTCCGGAACTTCTCGATAAATTGGGAAACAGTTTATACTCGTAATCCTAGTTGGAGTAGGATTGGGCGTTGATGGCGTCGATGCAATCCGCCGATCGAGTTATCCCTAAAGATATTTTTGTGAAAATATTCTTAGGAACTTCTCGATAAATTGGGAAGCGGTTTATACTGTAATCCTAGTTGGAGTAGGATTAGGCGACGCGTTGATTGGCGTCGATGCAATCCGCGGGGTGTTATCCTGCCGAATAAATCTTCAGAATCTTTCCAAATATAGCGGAGGGAGTAGGAGCCAATTAACGGACCGATTTGGCATTGTTTTGATATCCGGATAAGGTTCCAATTAGGACTCCTAATTAGGGGCTGATTAGAGTCCTAATTAGAATTGATTTGGGCTCCAATTAGAATTCCTACTTCTTGCCAAATAGGACTCCTTATTCAAAGAGGATTGGGTCTATGTGGGATTGTTATAAATACCCACAAACCCTCTTTTTTTCTTGACCTAGGCCGGCCCCCCCTCTTGCTCTTTTCCTCTTGTTTTCATCTCGTCTCTCGCCGTCTCATCTCTCTCAAACAACGAGGTACATGCACGAGTGTTTTACGACGTCTTTCTCTTCTTCTTCTTCTTTTCTTTTGTGCGTCTGGTGACCACGAACATGAGAAAGATATAAACTTCGGCCATAATGCGATACCGTAGATGTAGGCTTATTGGCTGGTATTGGGAGGGAAGCGCCCCGCTGCAAATCGGTCGGCGCCCGGCTCGATCATTGAAGCTGACGCGGCTGGCCTTGGCGCTGGCTCGATATCGGTAGAGCGCTGGGCAGCGCGCTTCGGTCAGCTGGGCCGCGCTGGCTCGTGCGAAGCGTCAGGCGTCAAATCTGGTCGTCGTTGCACGCGTGGCCAAACGAAACGTCTTTCTTGATGCCTTTTGTTGACTTTCAACTGCATTTCGACTTTATTTGTCTTCTTTTGCGACTTTCCGATCGTCGGGAAGATCCGCAGCGTTCGAGTCGATCAACTCGCCTGGCGTGAATGCCGCCTCCTTCTTTAGGTGGGTAGCGGCCATCTTCGATGTATATCGTTATATCCCGCGTTCTCCTTTGTGGCGATTGGGAAGAGCCGAAATCCTCCTTTGTGGGGACCGATGCTTGGTGTGTACTCTCGTTATGGTAGCCGTTCTCCTTTGTGGCGATTGGGAAGAAGAAATTCTCCTTTGTGGGGATGGAAGCTACGATTGGTTTTGCTTGGTCATCACCGTCTCGATATCTTTAGCGGGGCGATTTCATCGTACTCTGCATACGTAGAGCGGGATATATTGTTGCTTTGTTCATGCGACTATATTTATCGTTCTCGGGTATTGATGGGAAATCGTCGTGCCGATTATAAGGTAAATGACTTCGATCTCATGGGTTTCGAGAAGAGTTCGCCTTATCTTGTTTCCTTTTCAAGATATTCCTCCTAAATGATCATTAACCCTTTGTTCTCTTGTGGTGATGGATGCTGATTATTAGTCTGCCCGAAGGCTCCCAATGTCAAGTCTCGATTCTCAAGGTCATCAGGAGAAGGCCTTTTCCAGAGAAGCGAACGCTGGCCAGTGCGCATGGCTTCAAGAAGCTGAGCCTACTATCATAATTTCGGATGGCGAGTTTGAGGATCGCTTCCATCATCCGCTCCACCGCCTCCCTTCTGACCTTGGCCGAGAAACCCGGGATTTCCGACCCTTCCGGTAGAGGCGGGTGGAGGCCAGGTTAATCTTGGCGGACCACTTCCACGGATTCAACCTATTGCGAGATTGCCCGGGCCAAAATCACCGTTCGACTCGGTTCTGATGGGTCTCCTTGACTATTGGAGAATGGTTTGAAGCGATCTCTATTATCGAGGTTAGATGGGCGACTTTTATGGTCTTCGCCCATTCATATTGAGTATCTTGGAAATTCGGTATTAGGTGGCCCTCATAGCTAATCGTTGTGAGCAAAAGCTCACTAGGCGGCTAACTCTTGCATACCGTGTGGAGGATTTAGCCTTTTGAATCATGCGATGGTGATACGACTCATCGGCGAAGCTCGGATCAAGGCTTCGTGAGCGTTTTTAGCGAGAGGAAAATATCGAGCAAGAGATCATATTTTCGAACTCATAGGCGGCAATTAAGCTTGCGTAAGATAAACTTGTACCACACCCATGTAGTCGAGGGAATCGGGGCTGTTCAAGGGAGAGCGTTGAAGGATTTCCGCGTGAGTGCACGAGTCGGGATGTCAGCGAGCGTGAGAAGCAAGTCAGGCGATCGTCGGGAACATCTTTGCTATTATTGCGAAATCTGAAGAAGGAACGAGAAGGAAGCCAAGGCTTCGGGTTCGGCGATCGGGAGGAAAAATTAGCGCCGTCAAGGCTGACCTTACATTCTTTGGATTAGCCTATGAGTCGATGTCTTCGAGACTTTTCTTCTCTTTGTTCGGCCAGGTCATTCGATTTTTATTTAGATGTATTATCATAACTTTGCTTGAATCAATTGTCACCGATAATTGTAGCTCCTTCTATATTTGCTTCAAATGAATAAGATTTATTCCCTTCATTGCTTATTATGATTCTTTTATTTAAATGCGAAATAATTAACCATAATACTTATAGGATTTTGGCAAACCCTCGACCATCAGCGGGTTTGATTAGCCTTTACCAACTACCGTTTGAGTTGGGCTGGCGTCGGATTATCACGGACCCGTTCATGCGTGGCGTTGTGCTAGAAGAATGAAACTCTTCTAGACTTGTTGCTATGATATTGAATACATAGGCTTTATACTCTTTTGCGGGCAAGAGACCGTGCGCGTGTTGCAGCGTAGACTCATCCCTTCTTAGGCCGGGATGAAATACCCGGTCAAACTCGGTGTCTTCTTCAATCGGAGAAAGACTAAACCGGCAGCAGCGTGTGGCGTTGTCTTTATCCTTCTTAGGCCGGGATAAAATGCCCGAATCGAACTCACGGTGTCTTCTTCAATGGGAGAAAGACTAAACCGGCAGCGTGTTAGGCGTCGACTTTATCCTTCTTAGGCTTGGATAAAATACCCCGAATCGAACTCGGTGTCTTCTTCAATGGAGAAAGACTAAACCGGCAGCGTGTTAGGCGTCGGCTTTAGGATTATTGGCCAACCCCACCCTCAGCGGGTTTGATGAGCCTTTACCAACTACCGTTTGAGTTGGGCTAGCATGTAGATTTTCTAAATCCGTTCTACACGGCGTTGTGCTAAAGAATAAAACTCTTCTAGACTTAATGCTACGATGTTGAATCGTGAAGCTTGCTTTTCAAGGGAGACTAACCGACAGCAGCGTGTGGCGTTGGCTTTATCCTTCTTAGGCTTGGATAAAATGCCCGAATCGAACTCTGGTGTCTTCTTCAATGGGAGAAAGACTAAACCGACAGCGTGTGGCGTTGGCTTTATCCTTCTTAGGCCGGGATAAAATGCCCGAATCGAACTCGGTGTCTTCTTCAATCGGAAAAAGACTAAACCGACAGCAGCGTGTGGCGTTGGCTTTATCCTTCTTAGGCTTGGATAAAATGCCCGAATCGAACTCGGTGTCTTCTTCAATGGGAGAAAGACTAAACCGGCAGCAGCGTGTGGCGTTGGCTT
Source organism: Asparagus setaceus (assembly GCA_012295165.1). Taxonomy (NCBI): domain Eukaryota; kingdom Viridiplantae; phylum Streptophyta; class Magnoliopsida; order Asparagales; family Asparagaceae; genus Asparagus; species Asparagus setaceus. The sequence goes on from WHSE01000276.1 coordinate 25,486, forward strand.
TATCCTTCTTAGGCCGGGATAAAATGCCCGAATCGAACTCTGGTGTCTTCTTCAATCGGAGAAAGACTAAACCGGCAGCGTGTGGCGTTGGCTTTATCCTTCTTAGGCGGGATAAAATGCCCGAATCGAACTCGGTGTCTTCTTCAATGGGAGAAAGACTAAACCGGCAGCGTGTGGCGTTGGCTTTATCCTTCTTAGGCCGGGATAAAATGCCCGAATCGAACTCGGTGTCTTCTTCAATGGAGAAAGACTAAACCGGCAGCGTGTGGCGTTGGCTTTATCCTTCTTAGGCTTCGGATAAAATGCCCCAAGATGAACCTTGGTGTCCTCTTTTGGCCGGAGAATGACTGAACCGGATGAAGATTGATTGAGGTGGGAAAGGAAGAATGTGTTCTATTTCAGGGATGAGGCTACGTGATTCCTTGCCGAGTCGAGAAGAGACTCGAGGCGACCTTGTCGGACAACTGGTCGAAAATCTCGGCGCATACCTTGATCGGCTACCTAAGATAAGAGGAGGAACTAAGAGTGGGATCTCCTCCGAGAACCGAAGACTTCAGGCGACCTTGATCGGACAACACGGTGCGAAAATCCGTATACCGGTCGAGCTACCTAAGATGAAGATGGAACTAAGAGTGGTATCTCCACTCCGAGGCGAAAAGACTCGGGTGACCTTGATTCGGACAACACAGTGCGAAAATCCCGGCGTGCACGATTCTACCTAAGATGAAGATGGAACTAAGAGTGGGATCTCCACTCGAAAAGACTCGGCGACCTGATTCGGACAACACAGTCTACGAAAATCGACGCCTTACCGTTCGTATTTGTTTTGAATCGAAAGTTGATTCCATTGCAAAACTAGAAAATTACACTTTTGGTTCTCGTTACAATGAAAATTAAATAACTCTCTTACAAACTCGAACAAAAGGCGCTACAAGTGTAGATCTCTTGTTTTGTGGGACTTTGCATCTTGGGGGCAGCGTAATCAGTGGACCACCGAGAAGCGATCGTCGGCCGGGGTTTAGTTAGTGCCATAGGAAACAAGAACCCGGCAAATATCTTAGCAAGGTAAGATATCTACTCTTCTCAAGAATAAGTCAAGGCTTAAACTCGAGGAATCTCCGGTGTGGATCGTGTTCTTGAACTCGGAAGCTTGTTTCGATTACCCCTTTCGATAGCCCACGCCCAGTGGGCGTGGGAGGGTATTTATAGTCTTTGGGAAGCGTGCCCACAATTGTCATAAGTCTTTGGAGATTCACGATTAAGCGGCTTCCGGTACCTCAGCGCCAAGCTACTAAGCTCCTTGGCGGTCGGCTACCTCGGTAGCGGCCCGGCGGTATGAAATACCCTCGGCCCGACTAAGCGGCGATGTAATCCGAAATTTCTTTAGCGGTTTTCTGCTTTTTAGGCGATTAAATGCCTAGAATCGCCTAGTGGGCATATCTTGGCGTAGCACATTAAAGTGTCGAGCGTCTCTGCATTGATAAAGTCAAGTGGGCCCCACCAGCATTAATTTAGACCCTAAGAGAGCTCGTTTCATTATCACGGGTGTCTGCGCCTTTTGCGAGACACGGTAAAAGCCTCGCCTATAGCGAGACACATCAGGTGTCGCTTCGTGCGAGAGCACACACACAAAATGTCTAAGCTAATGCGAGACACATCAAATGCATTTCGTCGCGAGGCACACACAAATGTCTGCTAACGGCGAGAGACACATCAAGTTCGCTTCGTGGCGAGACACAAACAAGTGTCTCGCCTTGTGGCGAGACACAATCTCCTATGTTGACTTCTTGAGATTTCGACTGACGTTGTTCTTCGATCTTCTCATGATTTAGTCATATTTGAGGTTCTTGACAATTTTTGATGCCTGAATACCCCCTCAAAGTTTTCGGACTCCTCGTATTTTGTCGAGTGCGGAATACTTTGGATAAGATCGCCTTGCTTACGTTCCAGCGTTGAACTTTGTAAAGAGGCCCATGTTTTGAGTTTCTTGAATCACGGCTCTGGCGTGTGACCATACTTTGGGATCAATAGCTGTTGCATTTGTATTTGGATTGATTGAAATGTCGAAGTCGATTTTGGACTAATCATCTTCATCTTGAAAGTCACCACTTGGGTTATAATTGAAATGCCTTGAGAGTCATTCAGAGAAAAAGCGTCATCTGGTTTTCTGAATATCAGATTTCCAGGGAAGCTTCTATATGGAATATGGAACCAATTTGTCTTGAATATACTGCCTTGAATCCCGTGCAGAGAATAATTATCAATATCTGGAATTGTCCCACTTGAAGCGGCGAGGCAATCTGAAGTGTCGCTAAAGGGGTTTGGCGTCCGGAGGCGATGTAATGCTACCGATTACAAAGTGCATTAAAATCACGGTAGGAGAAAATGCTTGACCCAGCGGAAGAGTGAACCATCTCAAGTTATTGCTTGTATGATAGATATAGGATTTTGGCAAACCCTCGGCCATCAACGGATTTGATGAGCCACCAACTACCGTTTGAGTTGGGCTAGCATGTAGAGATCCGTTCTACACATGCGTTTATGCTAAAAGAGTGAATTCTCTTAGACTTTATGCTCGATATTGAATCGTGGCTCGGTCAATTATCAGGGGTGATGCCCGTAAATGTTGGGCGACTTATCTCCGATAAGGGCAGAGATAATATCCTATGCATGAAGGCATAGTTTAGGTGTCATTAGGTAATGACATCTATGCTACGATTTTGAATCGTGGAAGCGATCAATTATCAGAGAATTGATTACCCGTGTGTGTTAGGCGCGACTTATCTCGATAAGGGACGGAGATAACATCCCTATGCATAAAAGCATAGTTTAGGTGTCATTAGGTAATGACATCTATGCTCACGATTTTGAATCGTGACTTGTGGAATTTGTGTTTTCTCTTGGGTAGAACCCGTTGTGTGTGTCTTCTTTTGGAAGCGAAAACAAACCTTTGTGTTTTCTCTTGGAAGCAACGAACCTGTTGTGTTTTCTCTTGGGGTAGCGAACCACAGTGGGAGTAGACCTCATTCATAAAAGGAATCGAGAGGGATTTTGACCGTGGTCCTACGTAGGAAGGTTTGACCAAGTGGGGTGAAAATTAAAAATGATCCTAGTAGGAAGGTTTGATCGGGATAGGAGTTTTGAGACAATCCTAAGCTGTCGGAAGGTTTGATCGCTCAATCTGAAGTGGACCTCTCGTTCATGGAAGGAATCAAGGGATTTTGACCATGGTCCTAATTGTAGGAAGGTTTGACCGGTGAGATATTTGAGACAATCCTAGCTGTCGGAAGGTTTGATCGCTCAATCTTGAAATGGACCTCGTTCATGGAAAGAATCAAGAGGATTTTGACCATGGTCCTAGTAGGAAGGTTTGACCAGGAAGATATTTGAGACAATCCTGTGGCGGAAGGTTTGATCCTCAATCTTGAAATGGACCTCGTTCATGGAAAGAATCAAGGGGATTTTGACCATGGTCCCTAAGCGTAGGAAGGTTTGACCAGGTAGATATTTGAGACAATCCTAAGCGTAGCAAGGTTTGATTGCTCAATGTGGAAGTGGACCTCGTTCATGGAAAGAATCGAGAGGGATTTTGGCGTGGTCCTAAGTAGGAAGGTTTGACCGGATAGAAATTTTGAGACAATCCTAAGCGTAGCAAGGTTTGATTGCTCAATGTGGAAGTGGACCTCGTTCATGGAAAGAATCGAGAGGTTTCGTGGTCCTGTAGGAAGGTTTGACCGGGATGATAGAAATTTTAGACAATCTTGTAGCAAGGTTTGATTGCTCAATGTGGAAGTGGACCTCGTTCATGGAAAGAATCGAGAGGGATTTTGGTAGTGGTCCTAGCGTAGGAAGGTTTGACCAGGATAGAAATTTTGAGACAATCCTAAGCGTAGCAAGGTTTGATTGCTCAATGTGGAAGTGGACCTCTCGTTCATGGATTATCCACCTGACTTTCTCATAAAGTGGGCTGCCGAATCCGAGAGGGAGCGGTTTATACTCATATACACAGTAGAGTCCTATTTGATTCACTTTTTATTTGTTAAGGCAGCTTCAGGCTTGGATGATGGCCTTGAGAGCTAAGCAATCCTTTGTAGGATGGAGGATCGAGTTTCTGCTCTATATATATATGAGTAAGGTTCTATGAATTTTTCATATGAATAGGTGCACCAACTTTTATCCACTCATCTTGCCTTGAGATTTGTGATGCACAAATCTCAAAGTGTCCTTATATCTTTCACGGATCCCAAAGCAAGATGAGTGGTTGAAAAGTGGTGCACCACTATTCATTATGAACTTAAGTTTATAGGAGCTCTTGCTATATATATATATATATATATGCTCCAAATTGTTTGTAAAGAAAGATCAAGTCAAAACTAAAATTTTCAATATTTCAACGAGTGTAACGTCAGAAAGGACTCAAGTGACACTCTTTATTGTAACATCGGAATCATTTATACAAGTTGTATATATAGTTATGAATATCAGATTTCTTCTTTGCTGATTTTATACAAGTGGTATTTCACTATGCTTGCGCTAATCCACATGCGTATCATATTATTTACACGAAGCAAACAAAGCATAAGTTTAGTAAATAACTAAAATTGGAACTTAATTTACAAAATTTGTTGTGCTCACGGTTGCCTTGGTAATGATTCAACAATGCGGACAGTGGCGGCATAATATTTATCATATCAGGTTAAGACCCTAAGAACATTATGGAGGGATCAACAAATAATAAGAAGAAGCTACTTTAACCTTATGAAGACTCAATTAAAAGTGTATTTGAAAGAACCAATCACCCATAATATATTCATACAGAGATTAAGAATGACTCAGTTCAATCTTGTCTAGATTTGCTTTTACCAATCAAATATAAATATAAGGATTTAAATAATAAATT
>WHSE01000277.1:0-30310 GCA_012295165.1 Asparagus setaceus
GAACCAGAAGGTAATATTCTTGGGATATCGAGAAAAGTAAAGGCTATCGCCTTTGGTGTACGGAAGATTGAAGTTAAGTGATCAGGGGATGTTACCTTTGATGAGAAATCTATAATTGCTAGAGCGTCCAAGGATGATGGTGTTAGGACTGTTGAGACTTCTAAGTCTCAGGTTATTGAAATAGAACCTAAAGACCAACCAGGTTCTAGTCATGTTTAAGTGGAAAGTCAGGTAGATGATGAGCTTGGCGGGGAGGTTCAGAGGGAGAATACAGGCACTACAACTTGAGTTAGAGGATAGCTTGGCTTCCACTAGGCCAAGACGAGCATATAAGTAGGTACAGAAGCTGGGGGCTGATCAACTCCTGAAGCACTATGGGCATGTTAATTTGGTTGAATACGCACTCTCGGTGGAAGAGGACGAGCCGGTCTCCTTCAAGAAAGCTATTCGAGACAAGGATAGTGAGAGTTAGTTGGCTGCGATGGAGGAAGAGATGGAATCTCTTCGGAAGAACCAAACATGGGAGGTGGTCCCATTGCCCGTAGGAAGAAAAACTATTGGTTGTAAGTGGGTGTACGAAAGAAAGAAAGATCTTTCAGAGCTCGGCGGTACAAGGTACAAGGCGAGGCTAGTGGCTAAGGGTTTTGCACAGAAAGAGGGTGTGGATTATAATGAGATCTTTTTTCCGGTGGTGAAACACACTTCTATTCGGGTGCTATTGAGTATTGTTGCTCGTGGTGATCTTGAGCTGGAACAACTCGATGTTAAAATGGCCTTCTTGCATGGAGACTTGGATGAAGAGATCTACATGCATCAACCTGAGGGCTACAAGGTTGAGGACAAGGAGCATCATGTGTGTCGTTTGAAGAAGTCACTGTATGGATTGAAGCAATCTCCTCACCGTGGTACAAGCGATTTGACTCCTTCATCTTTGAAGCATGGGTTTTCGGCGACTATGATTGTTGCGTTTACATTCGGAAGCTTCTTGGAGGTAATTATATCTATCTCCTTTTGTATGTGGATGACATGCTTATTGCTTCTAAGAGCAGGGTGGAGATAGATAGGCTAAAATCTCAACTTGGTGAAGAGTTCGAGATGAAGGATATGGGAGCTGCTAGGAAACTACTAAATATGGAGATTAGAAGAAAGCGGGCGAACCGGCGATTATTCTTGAGTCAGAAGGGCTACATAGAGTGGGTGATCACGAGGTTCGGGATGCAAAGTGCTAAGTCGGTGATGACTCCATTGGCTCCACACTTTAGGCTTTCTGGTAAACAATCTTCCACTATCGTGGAAGAGAAGGCATATATGGAGCGTGTTCCCTATGCTAGTGCAGTTGGCAGTTTAATGTACGCAATGGTGTGTACGCCCGAGATATTTCCATGAAGCGGTCAGTGTGGTCAGTAGATTCATGGCGAATCCGAAAAAGGCGCACTAGGAAGCAGTGAAGTGGGTCCTGAGGTACTTAAAGGGTACCGTTGATACGGGTCTGTGTTTTGGTGGAGAAACATGTCAGATTGATGGGTTTGTAGACTCCGATTGTGCAGGCGATCTAGATAGACGGCGATCGACTACTGGTTATGTATTCAGGATACATGGGGCTCCGGTTAGTTGGCGATTGATGTTACAGGCTATAGTGGCACTTTCTACTATAGAGGCTAAGTACATGACCATGACAGAGGGAGTGAAGGAAGCATTGTGATTGTGGGGTCTTCTAGATGATTTGGGGTTTGAGCAGGAGAACGTGAACTTATGGTGCGACAGTCAGAGTGCAATTCACTTAGCGAAGAATCAAGTTTATCATGCTCGTACCAAGCATATCGATGTCAGGTTTCATTTCGTGCAAGATGTCATAGAGGAAGGTGATGTATCTCTCATGAAGGTGCACATGAATGAGAATCCCGCAAACATGTTAACCAAGGTGGTCACAGGTAGCAAGTTTAACCATTGCTTGGACTTGCTTCATATCAACCCTTGTTGATCTACCCAAGAGGGCATGGCCATTCGGGGCGGTGATGGGGTGAGGTGGAGATTATATGGAGAATTGCAGAACTACGATTAGATTGATCCCGGTTAGAGGGTACGTAGGCAACCATGGTATAATGGTGCAGCTCGATTGGCCTGATTTGGCTGATGAAGATCTCTCTAGTAATGTTTGCGGTGTTCTTCTAGTGTTCGTCTAAAATTTGAGGTTTATCAAATGATGTACGAGGTGGAGAATTGTGAACGTGAGTGGGCATGTGGGGGCCACCCACATGCCCACCCACGTGGGTGCATGCGCCAAAAACCGTAGGGACGCTTGCCTCTCGCCAAGAACAGAGAAACAAAAAACAAAAAGGAAAGGTTTATTCTTTTCCTATAAATAGGAATTAAACCTAGGGTTTTGTGGTGGAGTTTGTGGGAGAAAAAGCTAGGGTTTTGGCTAGAGAGAGTTAAAGAGAGAGCTTGGAGAGATTTTACAAGAGAGAGGTCAATTTCTTTTGGGTAAAAATCAAAGCTTTATCTTTGGGACGAGCTTGTGGATTGTACAAGTCGTCGGTGTTCTTCTTCATAGTCAAATCTCCCTCACCCCTCCGTGGGCGTAGCCAAGTTTGAACCACGTAAATCTCGTGGTTCTTTTTACTGCATCGCATTGCTATTGTTTGTAGGTTCCTTTGATTAAGTCCTAGAACTGTTGAGAGGAAGAGTGGATATCTCACTTTGTTGAGATATTTGCTTTCTATTCTTGTTTCCTTCGCGAAACGGGAATATACCAGTGCCTTCTCTCAGGTGATATCGCTTCCGCGGCGTGTGGGCGTGACTCTGTGCCCAACAATCTTGATCTATGTTTACGAATGAAATTAATAACAAAAATTCACCCATCAAAGGAGAATATTACACAGAGATTACTCTCAGTTAAACTCGCAACAAAATATTAAAATGAAGAACTCAAATGTTATCTTTTTCTTTCTCTTACCACTTCACACTCTTCATCATCACACTAATCTCCCTAAAATGCCCTATAATGAATCCACGTCAATGTGAAATAGACAAATTTATTAGTGTAAATGCAAACTAGTTAGTTGGGAATAATTTCCTAACATAATTATCAATTAGCAAAAGTTGATTGACAGATCTTCACTTTGACTTGGATATGATAATTTTCTCCTCAACCTTATTATCTTTTTATAAAATATTGACGGACTTAACCTCCGCCTTGTTGAATTCCAAGCAATTCGAGGCAACATTAGAACTTGCGGCAAGACACATGCTTCGTTATCATATAGACCGGATTACTTGCAGTGCAAATTTTCTCAATCCCGATGCCATAATTTCTTTGATAAAATGATATCTAACATCTATATGTTTGTTCCTTTCATGATATAGTTGTTGTTTCATCAAATATATCGCACTTTGGCTGTCACAAAAGATCGACCTTAGTAAATTTTTATGTAAGTCGAGATCTTCAAAAAAACTCTCAACAATAGTTTCTTTCCTTGCTTCTATCATTTCATATACTTCCTCTGTTGTAGACAAAGCAACTCTAGACTATAAGTCTCCTTCCAACGGATGACGTAACCATGTATTGACTCACATGACTACATGTGAAAAGGTCTTGACAACAAAATAGTTAAAGCACCTAAATATTCTTAAATGAGAATGATTAGCAAGGTACTAGACCATAACCTCTTTTGTAATCATACAAAACTATCAAGAAAGGTATGAGGAATTAAAGAGAACAAGTAAAAGAACAAGATATATATATTATAGTCATACCACTAAAGAAATAACAAAGAAAACAATATCAAGCTCCACTAGTAGAGATCTATGCATCCTAGGCGGCTAAACCGTCTAGGATAGAATCCTAGACGGCTAAACCGTCTAGGATAGAATCCTAGACGGCTAAACCGTCTAGGATAGAATCCTAGACGGCTAAACCGTCTAGGATGCTTGATCACATCCTAGACGGCTAAACCGTCTAGGATAGAATCCTAGACGGCTAAACCGTCTAGGATGCTTGATCACATCCTAGACGGCTAAACCGTCTAGGATGCTTGATCACATCCTAGGCGGCGTGTCCGTCTAGGATCGTGACCACATCCTAGGCGGCCAAGCCATCTAGGATGAAATCCTAGACAGCCGCATCGTCTAGGATGCTTGATCACATCCTAGACGGCTAAACCGTCTAGGATAGAATCCTAGACGGCTTGGCCCTCTAGGATGTGGTCAAATTCATTTCAGCCAGATTTCTTTGCATTTCCTCTGCCACGTTTTTAACCTGTATAAACAGTCCAACATTCATATTTCCATCCAACAATATTCATCACATCCATATCCAATATTTTCAATATCCACCACAATCATATTTCCATCCAACAATATCCACATCCAACACAATATCGAATAATTTCAAATTTCACATCCCACATATTCACAACACAATCCACTAACTAACAAAAAATCAACTATCACACAATGGTTCATCACTTAAACAATTATCTCATACATAGTTTCAAAACCCCAAGAAATCCATCACACACATAGATAATAAGTCATGAAATGCGAAATCCATCATAGTCAAGCAAAGTTTTAAGGCTCCTACGCATAATGTAATATCTCTCACACACAAGATAGATAAGATAGAAAATAAACAGTCAAATACCGAGCTCAACCTCCTCTTCCTGATCATCTTCACCGGCTGTGTTCCTCTCATTCATGCCACTATTGCTCCCCACAGCATCCGCAACCTTAACATAAAATAGTTACGTATTAGAAGCGTGCAAAATTTGGCAAAATATTATAATCTATACTATTATTTACGAAAACCCTTTTTTTGGTGTTTTACCCATGTTATTCGTGCTTTAAAAAATAAATTCTAACACGTCATATTAAACAACCTCACAACTTACAACTTATTATAGCTTAAGTTGCATGTCACATATATACTGTGGTAGAGTTAGTAATCTTAAAAAATTAAAAATTGAATATTAGTTTGTAGAACTCTAAAAAAACTGAATATCATATTTCATCGAGTTAACTTGGGACCGACACAATATATATCTATTTTATACCCTCATCCTATATGTTAAATATGGAGAATATCCTTAGGGTGTGTTTGGCAATCATTCAAAACTGGGCCTGGTTTGAACCTGGCCCAGTTTTGAATGATTTTATGTTCGACAAACTTCAGGGATAGTTTTGGACTGGTTTTTTTAGGCCAAATTTTAGCCTTTAAACTAGTTCTAGTTTGGACCAACCCCCTTGGTCCAAACTAGAACCACTTTAGACTTAAACTAGGCCAAATGCCAACCTAGCCCAGTTTTCATTTAATTGCCAAACAGACCCTTAGTTTTTTAAATTTGAAGCTAAGATATCCAGCTTCGCACATATTCATAGCATCATATTTTATGTTTTCCATTGTGTACACCGTTTATTCCACAAAGCAATACATGAATAAGGACACTATGCATGATTAAGTAAGAGCAAATTACTAAACAAAAATGAACCAAACAATCGTACAAATAGCTACCATCAAAGTGTTAATATGTACGTTAAGTTGATTCAAAGAATTTCTATAAAGATAATAAAGAATAGTTACCTACACTAAAGCAATCATCAAAGTCAACGAAGGCTTATGTAAACATACATGCGCACCAGTCTGCATAAATCCGGATCCCATGCTCAACTGAGGTACAATCTCCATAAATAAATCATCGGAATCGTCACCGGAAAAGATATGATATGAGGTAGAACAATCTCCAAGCGTGGTGAGGCAAAATGGAGAATAGCCCATTACAGAGAACAAAGAGTAAGTGCCACTGAAACTTTCTAGAAATGAAAATGCACAAAGAATACAAAGATATATGACACGCTACTCTATTTCTAACCCGTCCGAACGGGACAGATCCAATAATTACGATTTCAAATGCCCATCATTTTCTACTTGACATATTTTTACTTTTTTTTCTAGTGTAATTTTAATTACTCAATGAATTGGGTCTTTGCTTCCCTTCCATTAGATACAAAATAAATGTTAATAAAAGAAAATGATGATGACAAAGATTCCCTTTCTGCTGTAAGCCAAGCAAATTTTCCTTTAGAAAAAGAAAAGGCAGTGTTAACCCTACCCATTAGACTTGCTTCTTTTGCTCCACTACTCTTTGCCGGCTACTTGATATTGCTTCCAGGTCTTAGAAAATTTCAAGCACCAAATCACAACCGAAGCTTTATTCTTAAGTCATGACAACATCCTAATGATGATACCAGTTGGTGTTATTGCTATATATGACTTTAAGGAATCAAATCTGGGTATCCTTTGTCCCTTTTAACTTAATTTGTTCAAGAAATCAGATTCCTAACCACCGAGATATGGTGATGAACTCATCATAATCATAATTAAAAAAGAGCCAATATCGCAAACCCCCTAACAAGGGTTTTGCCCCACCCTTTAACTTTATTACCCTTTTAACTTTATAAATAAGAGAAAAATCCCACTGGACTTGAAAACTTAGACAAAACTTTCTAAATTATTAAAAATTATCATAAACTTTATTAACGCGAAGGGAAAAAGTCTGGTCTGTCCTTGTTATTATGGTTTTTACATCAAAACCACCTATATTTTTACCCAAATTGATGGTTACCACATTTATTTTTTTGACGAAAATCACCTGAAATTGCTTACATGCTTTCAATGTCACACCAATCTATATTTTTAATGTCACATCAAAACCATCTATTTTCTATAGCTAATATCTCATGTGTGGTTATGCTTGGTACATATTTCAAATTTTTGGTGGTAATTGTGATTTTCTTTACATAGCGGTGGTTCATGTCAAAAGTTTATAAATGTAAGGTGGTATACTTATCAAGTTGTGTTTTGTACAGTGGTAACCATAAGAGATATAAAAGTTTAGGTGGTAAGAGATATAAAAGTTTAGGTGGTAACGATAAAAAATATAGATTGGTGTGACATCGAAAGCATACAAGTAATTTTAGGTGGTTTTCGTTAAAAAATTAGGTAGTAACCATCAATTTGGGCAAAATTTTAGGTGGTTTTGATGTAAAACCCTTGTTATTACCTACCTAGCACATAACCCCCACAAAAAATCCTTTTACGTAAAATTGAAATGTACATAAAGATAATGTTACTTGAAACATGCCATCGTTAAGTAACACTTAAACGATTGTCGTCAATCATCACACTTAGGACTTGCTTGATTCATTTCATAAAAAAAGAGAATAGGAATAGGATACTAAAATGGCTTTTCTATGCCTTTCCCACAATTATTTTTATAGAAATCAGAAGTTGATGGAAAGCTCTATTATTTGTACTCTTGTATTTAGTTCATTTGTGAAAAATGGGAAAAGAACATTTAAGGAAAGAAAAGTTTACTTATTCTTTAGTTTGGATGAATGAGGAACATCAATACAAAATAGGAATCAAACTACCCATGATAAAATTACCACTCGGATGAAGACAAAATTAAAACAAAGTAATTGGAGGTGATCATACCCTTGTGTACATATTCCCAACGATATGAAACAATTCATTTGAGAAACATTGGTAAAAAATGATCACATGTGAGGCTATAAAAATGCAGTCACTCTTAATGTTAAAGAAGATAAGAAAGATCCATCCACTTAAAAAATTTTGCAACAGACTCTTTGCTTTGCTTGGAGATCAACATGCTATCAAGTGATGGGCATGAACCATCAAAATATGTAATTGCAAGCTCCCAACACCATTAAAATATGCAAATATGGTGTCAACAAAGGAAGATATTATAGGGATTGTGCAAAATACCCAAAACAAGATTGTAATTTCTTTATTTAGGTCAATGAAAAGAATAATTTTAGCATACAGTTCAACCAATCGGGTATAAAAATATTGAAGAAGGAAAAAATCCTTCCATGGTGAAGAAACTCAAAAAGAATTGAAAAAATAGAAAGAGAATAATCACTTGGAAAATCTTTATGTATGTTTCTCTTTTTTTTTTTTTTTGTTTTGTAAACTATCATCCATGTAGTTGTTAAATAATTTGATATATTGAAATTAGATTTGGTTAGTTATATGAAAATGAACATACAACTTGGAATTAAATAGCTTATAAGAGGGCTCGGATAAAGGTCATTTTATCAAGATTTAATGCCTTACCATAGTAGTGTAATGGCAATGTAGATTGCATTCACATAATGAGATGCCTCATCTAAACATTGCAAATGCAAAGTAGATTGCATTCCCATCAAGGATTGTCACATCTTAATATTGCAACTATACCATAGATTGCATTGTCAAATTTATATTATCATCACTAGCTAGTTTTTCGTTATCGACTTGAAAGTATCAACATATGATGAACCAATAAATAATGAACCAACAACACATCAAACACTAGCAACAACAGTAAAGTAGTTTTAAAGAATAATATAATCATCATGCTCAGATAAAAACTTTGAAATATGCCACACATAAAAGCGAGTAACCACAAACCTAAACTACCACAAACCCAGGAAAAAATTCGAAATATGCCATAATATTGAGCAATTTAACTACAAACTGAGCAACCACAAACCTAAGCCAAAAACTCACCAATAGACTGAGCAACCACAAACTCTAAATATGCAATAACAAAGTGGCTATTAAAATCACTACAAAGTGGCTCTGAAATCACAACAAACTCTAACCATGGCGAGAATGCAAACTTGGAAGCAACAAAATTAATCATTATATGGGAAAAAATCAATATAATTGTTAGGGCTCGATATTTTGGTCAAATGTCTAAATAGATTTCCTCATCTAAAAATTACAATTACAATTACAATGTAGGTTACATTATTATTTTTATTGCCTCACCTAAAATTATAGTTACAATGTTGGTTGCATTCTCATTAAAGAATGCCTCACCTAAACATTGCAACTACAATCTAGGTTGTATTATTATCATACCAAAGCCTCATCGAACATTGCCCTTGCTATTTAGATTGCATTCTCGGATGTAGACCATCATCATTGCCCAATAAACTGTCTAAATATCACTTGAAATCCATCAAAATATGTACCTACACACATAGCCACCAAAGAAACAAGTCCTGATCAGTTAGACTTCATATAAAACTTCATAAATAGCAATTATAAATATTAATACAGCAAGCATAAAAGAAAAGCATGTGCTTGATATTAATTACAAGGGGTTTTTCTCTTTTAACCCAAAATTTTACCCCTACTTATTTAAAAACCCATTAACTTTTATAAACACTAATAAACCCAAAATATCCCAAACCACTTATTTTTAAACCCAATTCAGACAAGACTTCAGATTCGTATTTCCAAAAAATATAAAATTCCGAAATTACCCTTCTTCCCCAAATAAACACAGCTCTCTCCTTCTTTCCTTCCTTCCTTCGTTTCACAAGACCAAAACCCTAGCCGATCCCCAAAACCCTCAAGTAGATCCCTAAATCCTCAAAACCCACAAATGTCTCCCCTCTTCCTCCTCTCCCTCTCCCTAAAAGCGATATCGAACCTCCGCCTATACGTCGTCATCGGCATCGTCACCGGCACCTTCATCATCCTCCTCGATTGGGAGCTGAGGCCTGGAGGGATGCTGGTTCAGAAGAGAGAAGATGGGGGTGAGGGTTTTGGACCCTTGATCAAGATCAAGGTTGCCCATGGAAATTCTCATCACGAGGTCTTTGTGCCTGCTCAATCCACCTTTGGTAATTTTTTTTCTTTGTTTTTGTTGGTAAATTCTGTTTGGATTCCTCTAATTTTTAATGGGTATTGGTGTTTAATGTTGTTTGATGTTCAATTATCTTTATTTTTGTCTCCCCCCTTTTGGGTATTAGTAATTGTATATATTTGGCTATCGGATTATAGCCATCTATGATGTTTGTCTATTTTTGGGTGATTACACATAATTTATCCTTTTGTAGGTTCCTATCTTGTTAATGAAAATTGGCAGTGAGTATGGATTTGGTTAATTTCTTCTAATTTGATGCTTTTTGCAATATGTGATGATTGCTTGCTTTTTTTTTTTTTTGGAGAACCCCAGCCGTATTGCATAAAACCAAAGATTGGTTGTACAATGTATAGCCACCATCCCCAACTCAATATGAACAAGTATATGGATAATAGTATTAAACATCCATAATTTAGATATATTTGTATTTATAAATTGATCAGATATGAATATATTGGTATCTGTTCCGTCTGATATCCGCTTTGCTCACAATTAGACTGTCAGTATATGTTATTTATTTATGCTACTATTCAAATGTATGATATAATATTAAGTAAAATTTAAGTGCTGCTTATTTGTAGAATTTGGTATGGTGAGTATCTATTTTGATGAGTTTATATTGTGAAATTCGGGTAATATTCAAAGTTCTTTTATTTTTATTTGTAATGTCATCGATATTGATATTATCTGAATTCATTTAATATTATTCAGATAGCAAATAGTATTTTAGTATTTTGGTATCAGGGTATATACTCTTTATTCCTTTTGTTTACACCCTGAATGACAAAAATCAATCATAAGAATGGAGCCTTATCCCAGAACTTTTGCTGTAAGCTACATGGTTCATTTCTTCCATTCTTCTCTTTTAAGGGCAATTTCTTCAATTCTTCTATTTTTCCAGTAAGAATGGAGCCTTGTCCCCAAACTTTTTGTGCGATCGACATGGCTCATTTCTGTGATGTCCTCTAGTTGCTCATGTCCTTTTTTTGGGCATGTTTCTCATCCTATTTGCTTCAACAGTTATCCTATCACTTCCCATAGATGACACTTTTTAACCTCCAGGGCTCATGAGCAAACCACCTCTGCAGGTTATTTGCTCATGTCCTTTTCTAGGATGGGGACGACCTCATTCTTATGGTGATATGCTCAAACCTGCACTTTAAAGCTTTTACAAATCACATAATAATTAGTTTAGAGTTTTTTCCCCATCAAATTAAGCAACTTAATGTTATCAAGTACATGGATGTCACAAAGAGCATGTTTTGTGTGCTCTATGTGTTGTGGAAATATGTTGATTTTACAGGCTGTATAATTGCCTTCTGGATTCAACTTTTGAGATGCATGGAAAGCTATTTTGGGTATTAAGAAATAGCTAGTAAACATTGCTAGAAAGTTAATAGTATAATCATTATCTGCAATTACATATAAGCTGGAAATTTTTGCCTCCTGTTAGGTACATTTGAGATTCAGTCTTTTTTCCCTTTGGCTGATGATATTTGCTGATTGTATGTGCTGTAGGCATTAGACACCATAGCAACTTAAATTACTCTGGAACTCTATTAATGATTTTATGTTGATTCCTTCTAATTCTAAGCTTTCAGGTTCATTGGGAGCATATGTGATGTATATAAGAGGGATAATCTTTGAGTGCTATGTTCTTGTAGGTTTCTTCTTTTGCTGCTTCTAATCCTGTTAGGCCTTTACCTCGAGGAATGCACGCTCTGTTCGTCGATTGATGATCCACGGTGGTGGCTATTGCGAGCATGGATAGCCGTGTTCTTTGCGTATAGCGGTGTGAGGCGTGAACCACCTCTTCCCGCCGATGCTAAACGCGATCGACTACTGACCGCAATATGATGAACCAAGTAGTATCCAATGTATCGTGTTGTATGAAATTTTCTATATTATGTATGTACAGATGATTCGTGTGTGTATTGTATCAAATGCACCAAGTAGTATTCAATGTATCGTGTTGTATCAAATTCAGATTGTAATTGTTGTACACCAGTTTAATGCTATGTGCTTGATTGCTTAGTAGTAGATGTGTGATTATGTGCACAATGAGCCTTTTGGTCTATTGATTATGTTGAGGAGAGGTTGGCTCACAATTTTCCAGATTTCTAAAAAGTATAGCATTTTATGGAAAAGAATAGCATCTTAGGACCAAAGTACAGCACTTTACTCTAAAGTATAGCACGTTATGGCCAAAGTATAGCTACTTATCACAAAAGTATAGCACTTTATGGCCTCTGGACTTTCTGAAGCTACGTCGAATATATCAATTTAGTTTTTTCTGAGCAATATATCTTAGTGATTATGTGCACAATGTGAGCTTTTTAGTCTATTGTTTATGTTGACGAGAGGTTCACTCATAATTTTCTCATTTTTGAAACGTATAGCAATTTATACGATGGCATAGCACCTGATGACCAAAGTATAGCACGTTATGGCCAAAGTATAGCTACTTATCACAAAAGTATAACACTTTATGGTCTCTGCACTTTCTGAAGCTACGTCGAATATATCAATTCAGCTTTTTCTGAGCAATATATCTTAGTGATTATGTGCACAATGTGCTTTTTGGTCTATTGTTTATGTTGAGGAGCGGTTGGCTCACAATTTTCCAGATTTTTAAAAAGTATAGCACTTTATAGAAAAGGATAGCACCTTATGATCAAGGTATAGCACTTTACGCTAAAGTATAGCACGTTATGGCCAAAGTATAACTACTTATCGCAAATGTATAGCACTTTATGGCCTCTGGATTTTCTGAAGCTACGTCGAATATATCAATTCAGTTTTTTTAGGGCATTGCAGATGTGTGATTATGTGTACAATGTGTGCTTTTTTGTCTATTATTTATGTTGACGAGAGGTTCGCTCACAATTTTTTCATTTTTGAAAAGTATAGCACTTTATGCAATAGTATAGTACCTTATGACCAAAGTATAGCACGTTACGCTAAAGTATAGCATGTTATGGTCAAAGTATAGCCATTTATTAGAAAAGTATAGCACTTTATGGTCTCTGGATTTTCTGAAGCTACAATTCAGTTTTTTTCTGGGCATTGTAGATGTGTGATTATGTGCACAATGTGCTTTTTGGTCTATTGTTTATGTTGACGAGAGGTTCGCTCATAATTTTTCAATTTTTGAAAAGTATAGCACTTTATACAATAGTATAGCACTTTATGACCAAAGTATAGCATGTTACGCTAAAGTAAAGCATGTTATGGTCAAAGTATAGCCATTTATTAGAAAAGTATAGCACTTTATGGTCTCTGGATTTTCTGAAGCTACAATTCAGTTTTTTTCTGGGCAAAAAAGTATAGCACTTTATACAATAGTATAGCACTTTATGACCAAAGTATAGCACGTTACGCTAAAGTATAGCATGTTATGGCCAAAGTATAGCATGTTATTGCTAAAGTATAGCACTTTATGGCCTCTGGATTTTCTGAAGCTACGTCGAATATATCATTTCAGTTTTTTTCTGGGCATTGTAGATGTGTGATTATGTGTACAATGTGTGCTTTTTGGTCTATTATTTATGTTGACGAGAGGTTCGCTCACAATTTTTTCATTTTTGAAAAGTATAGCACTTTATGCAATAGTATAGTACTTTATGACCAAAGTATAGCACGTTACGCTAAAGTATAGCATGTTATGGTCAAAGTATAGCCATTTATTAGAAAAGTATAGCACTTTATGGTCTCTGGATTTTCTGAAGCTACAATTCAGTTTTTTTCTGGGCATTGTAGATGTGTGATTATGTGCACAATGTGCTTTTTGGTCTATTGTTTATGTTGACGAGAGGTTCGCTCATAATTTTTCAATTTTTGAAAAGTATAGCACTTTATGCAATAGTATAGCACTTTATGACCAAAGTATAGCACGTTACGCTAAAGTATAGCATGTTATGGTCAAAGTATAGCCATTTATTAGAAAAGTATAGCACTTTATGGTCTCTGGATTTTCTGAAGCTACAATTCAGTTTTTTTCTGGGCATTGTAGATGTGTGATTATGTGCACGATGTGCTTTTTGGTCTATTGTTTATGTTGACGAGAGGTTCGCTCATAATTTTTCAATTTTTGAAAAGTATAGCACTTTATACAATAGTATAGCACTTTATGACCAAAGTATAGCACGTTACGCTAAAGTATAGCATGTTATGGCCAAAGTATAGCCGCTTATCGCAAAAGTATAGCACTTTATGGCCTCTGGATTTTCTGAAGCTACGTCGAATATATCATTTCAGTTTTTTTCTGGGCATTGTAGATGTGTGATTATGTGTACAATGTGTGCTTTTTGGTCTATTATTTATGTTGACGAGAGGTTCGTTCACAATTTTCCAATTTTGAAAAGTATAGCACTTTATGCAATAGCATAGCACCTTACGATCAAATTATAGCATGTTACGCCTAAGTATAGCATGTTATTGCTAAAGTATAGCCACTTATCGTAAAAGTATAGCACTTTATGGCCTCTGGATTTTCTGAAGCTACATCGAATATCCCAAAGTATAGCAAGATCAAAACTTTCCACCTCCAACCAACTTCTCTGTCCAGAATTTACCACATGCAATAGTAAAAAAAGAGCTAAACAAGATCAAAAGAGCAAACAAGATCAAAAGAGCAAGATAAAATTAGAAATCACCATCAATTTCAATCGCTTTTAGAAACACAAGTCCCATCTCCCATAATGTACATACAAATTACAACAAACCACAAAGATCCCAAAACTCAGAGGAACTCAAAAGCACACAAAAATTAAAAACTAAAATTTTAAATTAGCATTGGGATCAAACTTAAAAACTCCTCTAAACCTCCAACAACCCTAAAGTTGTCCTCTTTAAGCAAAATCCATGCTAGCAAAGGGGTTTTAAACCCGGCCTCCCTTCCCCTCTTAACTCCGGTGGATCAAGGCCACCGTCGGCCGGCGACATCACCACCCCCATCAGCCTTATCCTTCTTCAATTTGGGGTTTTTGAGGTTTGAGAATCGCCTCCTAGGGTTATGGGGATGGACTATATTTGAAAAAGTGAAATGAAAGAGAGAGAGAGAGAGGTTGTATTTGGGGATGAAGGGTAATTTTGGAATTTATATTTTATTGGGAATATACAGTACAAAGAATGAGTGGGTGGGTTTTTAAATAAGTGGCATGAGATACTTGGGTTTATGAATGTTTATGTAAGTGGGTTGGTTCTTAAATAAGTGGGGGTAAAAGTTTGGGTTAAAAAAGAAAAACCCCTAATTACAATCCAACATGGTCAACTGCAGTTTGCACTACAAATAGTACTAGATAAGCAAAAATAAAAAGTACACAATTAAATATATGTGCTACCATCCCAAAATGAACATAATTTTGCATCATGCATCATCAATAACATCCCACCCTTGCCGCAGTTTATGCAACATGCAGCAAGTAGTACTTTGTCAAGTTAGTTTAACTTACAAAATATACAAAAAGCCATTTGTCTATCAAATCTACAATCTACCAAGAGATAGGGGCGGTGGGCTATAAAATTAATGGGGCCCACAGGCCTTCTATCTCTTGGTAGATGGTAGATTTGGCGACAAATAGCAAAGTTGCAAAATATATGCCGAAAGATTGCATTTTTCGTGCACTAACAAAATCAAGTACATGTGTACTAACCAAAAGTAACTGCCACCAAAATGATCAAACCCCCTAGAAATTAGGAAATTTTCCAACCTTATTCTTTAATAAGATTTGTGATGTTCCTTTGTTGTGCTTCCTTTATTTTGATAAAAAGTCTTCTACCCTTGCGCTCATTATCATATAAGTGATCTAACACCTTGTCTGAAAATTCATCAGAATAATCACTACTATGAGCCCTCAAAGCTTCTGCCAATTGCTCAGTCTAGTGAATTATGTGTTGGTTTCTAATTGAGTGAGATGTTGACTTCAAGAAGATATGTATCATGTCATCATCTTGAGTGGATTTTTCTTATACTTTTTTGTTTGTGGATGGATTCAAATTAGCTTCACTAGGATTTCATAATTAGTGGGATGTATTGATGTATTAGCGTCAGAGTGAGGTTTAGTCTCACTTTCTGGTGGAACCTCATCATCATTATTATTTCTACTAGTACCAATTATCTCGTAAACAGGCCTACCAAAATCACCCGTGGCTTGGTCATCTCCCATGATCAAATGCAAATTCTCGTATGAGGAAGAGCCCTGTTTATGTATCCTTTGAGATTTGAGTTACTTTTATCCTACAACCATATATGAATATCACATAATATCAACATATTATTAAATCTAAAAAGCATAGGCTTAACATAAATGATATGCAAGCTTTTAAAACAAAATTATCTGAGACCATGCTTTCAATGTATAATCATCCATGGTTACAGTGTTGGTTATATCATCCCATACAACACCATTTATGTCGGCGCAAGCTTTCATATCATAGAATTTAGTTCTCAAGCTTTTCAGGTGATTAGTAACATGGTGATGAGTGAACAGTCCTGAATTGCATGGTAATCTCCATAGCTGCCATTTTATATGCTTCCACCTTGAAGTTCTTATCAACTTTGAACCCATCTATAGCTAGTTCTGCAAGATGAGGTATAAGGACCTTATCATACTCTAACAACCAATACTTGTGTGAAATATCCTTTGAATTCAAATTGCTTCTAGTTGCAGGAACTTTTTTTATGAACCGGCTTCTTTGTTTTTTTAGTAGGTGATATCTCCTCCCTTACATCAATCACATGATTTTGATATGCACCAAATTCATCAGTGGTTGGTGAAATCTGATGAGGACCACTTTGAGAACTATAAGAGAGTATATGCAAGACTTGATGACTGTTTAACATGCTTATGTATGGCATTGATTGTTGACTCATTTCATTGAAATTGCCTTCATATGGTGCGAATGGAGAGAGACGCTTAGGAGCTGGAGTGAATGGTTGAGGATGCTATGGCATAAAGTTCATGTTATTGCCAGATGAAGCATTTGGCATTGCGTTTGGTGGAGAGCGAGTTTTCTGGCTTTTGACCCTATTGCTAGCCATACTTGAATATAGAAAATTTGAATATATAACATAGTCATTGACATCTAATATATAACATAGTCATTGACATTTAATATATAGAAAATTTGAATATATACATAGTCATTGACATTTAATAGATTATAGAGCATCGATAATAAATTTAACAATCAAAGACATAACAATATAGCATAGTTTATATATTAGAGAACAGTAACAACAAATCATTATACACTATAATATTTTAAAAATCACAAGGATGACATACTACATCACATAGGTAGCATAAATAATCCAATATGCAACAATCAACTAACTACATGTCCCTCTCCATTGTGACACCATGCTTATACTTTGCACAATAATTTAAAAACCACAAGGATGGCATGCTACATTACATAGGTAGCTTAAAAAATCCAACATGCAACAATCAACTAACTTATTATGCCCCTCCATTGTGACACCACACTTATACTTTGCACAATAATCCACCCACATCGCCCAAGCAATTTGATCCATTAGCTCCTTCCATTCATTTCGTACATCTTGATCTTCTCTTTATGTCTTAGTTTGAGTATACTCAACTATGTTTGGCGAGAAAAATGTGTGTTGCAAGTGTACAACTAAGTTATAGTATAGAAAATGTCAAACCACAAGAAGGAATTTTTTTAAAAAATTCTTTTGAAAGTTATTTGAAAAGAGGTTTTTATGAAAGGGGTTGCAAAAGGGTTTGGATTTTGATAAAGAAAAGTTAATAGAACTAGAAAGAGGGAGAGGAGAATAGAAATGCAAATAAGAAAGAGAAAATAGAAAATCAAGTAAAAGAAATAAAAGAAAATTAAGAAAGAAAGAAAAAGAGTTAAAGAACTAGAAAGAAAATGCAAAAATAAAAGAATTAGAAAAGAAAGATAAGATGAAAACTAAAAACTAGGGACTAAAAGAGAGAAAGAGCAAGAGAATTAAATTAGAAATTAGAATAGATTCTAATAAATAACTATTTATTAAATCTAGAAATTATTCTCTTTTTATTAGCTTTTAGAATTAAAAAGCATAACCTATCAATTTAATTAAAAAGTATAGATTATCAAGATAGATTCTAAAACTAAAATTAAAATTTATGCATAGATAATCAATTGAAAATATTAATTTTAGAATACTAATAAGGATCAATTATTTGAAACTACTTACGAAAAGTATAACCTATCAAATTAGAATATTCTATCAACTATTGTTTTGTTTGATTAATCTATACATAAATAAAATTAAGGCATAAAAGAGGAAAAATGTAATTCTAATAAATATGTTATACTAGTTTCCTCTTATTCTAATTATCCTAAAAGAATTTAGCCACACATTTTATTAAATCCTAGATTATGAATAAATAAATAAAGCATGAACAAAAAAGACAGGAAAAGAAACTCATAATGAAGAGCAAATAAAAGCAAGAAAACTAACTATCTAAACATAAAAATAAATCTACTCCTAAATTAAGCAAGAAAACTAACTAAGTATGAAAATTAAATAAGTAGAACAAAATATGAATTAAAGGAATTAATTCTAGTCTACTTCCTAAATATGCAATTCTAATTAAACAAGAAAATTTAAAACTAAAACCTCACATTCTGAGGGTTAGCCCTTTGTAGACCAAAGAAAAGTATTCAAGTCTTCATCAACACAAGAGAAGAAGAAGAAATTTGAAGAGAAAAATAAGTTTTATTTTTATTGTAAAACTAAACTTTTACAATATTTGAAAGGCAACTAATTAAAAGCAGGATATCATTTCCCCAAAGAGGATTTACAATACAATTTCACATCTCTCACCCTCACTCTTTACCGTATTTATAGATTACATAAATGAGCCCTTGGATCAAACTTGACCCAATTAATTTTTGGTAGTAAGATGCAAGGCTAGAAAATTCTACACGGATTTTAGGATATTTATGGTTCTTGACTCACTAAAATGACAAAATATTGAGTTCTTCTACTCCGATTTGACTCAAGCTTGATTCATTGGATTTATAAATGAAAGACAGATAATTTTATATAATTCTCAGCTGTACCAAATAAAATTATCTTCTTCACGTTTACTTAAAACATGTTACAATATCTCTAACGATGAGCTATCGTGATCATGTTTTCTCCGATTTTTCTTGGGCTTTACTTGGGATTTTCTTGGGCTTCATTGAGCTTCAGTTAGCTTAAGATGTATTCATTTAAGTTCTTATTTATTTTCTTTATTTTTTCTAGAAAACAGGATAAAAACATAATATTAATCATTAATTTGCATGAAACTTATTTGAAATAGAGGTATAAAATGCAAAAATATGATAATCACATCTTTATTTATCACTTCCCGTTATGTTCCTCAATATCAACATGCTCATTCAAAAGGTCATCTTTTGGATCTTCTAAGGTAATAAAATTATTCAACAAGGTATACGCTAAGACGATGTCCACATGTGTAGGAAAGGGATAATTAGGCTTTGCGATAGAATTTCAAATCGATTCTTCAATATACCAAATGTGCATTCAATTTTCAATTGTAGAGAGGAGCGCCTTAAATTAAATAACTCTTTCCTATTGTTTGGTGTCCTACTGATTTGTTCATTCAAATAATATCGTACACCAGGATACATGGAGATGAAGCCAGACATGGTAGTGTAACCAACATCAAATAGGTAATATTTCCCTACATTAATAGAATGGAAATTTGTGAACACATTTTTCATAATATTTTAATTTAGTAGTCAAAATGCAAATAGGTAGAATAATATCATCATACACTCGCAATCCGTAAGGCTGTGGCCGCATAATACATTTTGTAAGATCCTATAGTCATTTGCTGACCCCTCCCACCCAGCTAGTACATATGTGCTTAGTTTATTGGGGGCCGCTAAAATATTTTGTATCACACCTTTACACCTTCTAAACTGTGTAACTAGGTTAAAGAGTAACATTGTGTCAATGTGTGTTCCCTCTATCATACTAATGCAATCCTATGAAATATAGGACATTATGAAATAACCAGTAATCCATTTTATTATTTAACGTGAATATTAGGATAAAGAGTTTATTTATTTTACATTGAAGTAAGGAAAGTAGTTTGGATTGTTGGCAATTTCTGGGGGTATTTCATTAGGTGCTTGCTTCATGTAGCGATCATGTACCTTATTCATGGCTTGTAGGACTTTATTGAAGTATCTACCAACTATTTCTCCTGATCTTATAAAATCCGTCCTTATTATTCTATTTTTAGTTTTATGACCCACTATGCTTAGAAACATATTGAGTTATTCTTCTACTTTCATGTTTCTTGTGTCATTTAAGAAACTATTTTCTCTCATTATTGCCGCAAGTCTAAAAATGCTCTTAGTCTCATTCTAATATAAGATCTACAATTATCACTATAGCCTTCCAATACACATTTGAAATGGGCATCTCTACATATCATCTTCATTTTTCTTCTCTTGATAGATTAGAAATTGACTTGCATCTAGCATTCTCAAAAGACAATAGTTGTATTAGCACACATCCTCTTTAATACATCTTCATCTACACCATCCATCTACATTGATTGCAAAAATTAAAATTATATTAAGACCAAATTTTTGCACGCATCAGTAAGTCACTGAAAGGGTAAATATTTAACACAAGGCCAATAATCTAGAGCTTATAGTAAGACCAAATTTTTTGTCAGCCAATTTGAAAGCATCATGAGAAATTACAAATATCGAAATGATATTATACAAACAAATAGCTTTAGTATTATCAATTACATTACAAATATGCAACACACTCAAACAATTGTAGAATCCTTTAAAAGACAAACTCCAAACATACAACACACTAGTTCCAGGTGACAATCATAAAGAGAACTCTAAACTTTGAATACCTTGCTCTTAAAAATAAAATCATTCAACAAATAAAAAGACGTATATTCTAATATAGCAAACTGCCTGGTTGAATAAGTAGGCACATAACTATATAATTTACAAATATGCACAGTTTGTACAAAAATTTCCACATTCTAAACTTAGAAAAATATATCATGGATAGACCGGAGCATAGGCTTTTTAGAGGAAAAATATCATCTGTTCAATTTTAATCACATGTTAATTTCATGATTAATCATGAAAATAACAAACATCAGATTTTTAACCTATAACTTACTGATGTTTAACTAATAATTTTCCCACAACATGCATGTAGAATCAAAGAGTGAAAAGAGTGAAAATTAAGTAATTATACCAAAAAATTACGATAACAATTTTAGATGTCTAAGTGATCAACAAATTTATGTTATATGAAGTTGATTATCACATTTTAATTACATTTTATACCCTCATTACCTATGTTATATGAATAAAGATATTACTAATAATTATTTTTATCTTATTTTGCGAGGCTAATAAAGAAATAATGAATAAAAGCCCAAATGACTCAAATTCTCGAATTTCTACCAATTTTGAAGCCCAAATCAAGACAAACAAAGGCCCAAGATACCAAAGTGATCCAAGAGAAATTCGTGAAGAAAAATCAAGAAAAACAAATTCGGTTGGAAACCAACGGTTAATAGATTGGCCAACCGGTTAGCCCGGTTAATAACCGATTGGTTATAGCAATTCGAATTAAGGGCTGATTTCTCTTCCTTGTTGGCCAAGTTTGATCCAATGGTTCACATCAACTCCGTTGGGCTATAAATAGGGTGAATGCTAAGGGTTTTGAGTGTGAAATATTTTATAAAACTCCATTTGGAGAGGAGGGTTACTCTTAATTGAGAAGACCTTCCAAAAATTATAACTTTTGTTACACAATAAATGAAATTTTCACCTTCAATTTCCTTTCTCTTCTTCTAATCCAAGGACCAAAAGGAGGATTAGATTAAGATCGAGAGTTGTTGGTTTCTATTTTATTTCCTTTTCATTTACTTTCTTGTTCATTTAATTGCTTTGTAGCTTAGATTTACTTTCATGCAATTTAATTTCATGCAATTTACTTTCATGCAATTTACTTTCATGCAATGTATTTAATTCTTGTATTTACTTTCTAGAATAGATTTTTCTTTTCTTTAATTCACCTTGAGGCTAGAACCCTCTAGGGAATTACCCTTTAAGTGTGGAGCTAATACTTGTGGGATCCCTAGAGATTGTTTGAAACTAGCTAACAAATCCAACTCATTCATGTGAGATTGAGATAAGCTAAGTGGATCTACTCTAGATTCCTCATATCTTTAACTAATCCTCCATACTTTACATTCTTAATTTTGCACTTATCCTTATTTTTCATTTGTTTATTTTTCTTTAATTGTCTTTCTCCTCTCTTGATTTCTTTTCCTTTTTACTTCTCACATTCTCTCATCCTCATTTTGGTTTATTAAGTGTACATCCATTTTCATTCTCTAATCTCCCCATTTTCTCACTTTCATTTTGCCTTTAATTTCACTTATTCACCTTCACAATCTCAATCTCTCCACAACACATTTTCTTCCTCGTTTCATTTATTTTGCACATAATCCACAACCCACCCTCTAACCTCATCATGATCACTTTCACCATGTACATAAACTCCTAATTGTCATGTGTATAATTTGAGAACCAAAACTTGAACAAAACTCTTCCTACTTCCCGTTCCTCATGGGATCTGTTGATGTATATAATCACAGTCACTAACCTCGGGTGAGTTTAGCTTTTAAGAGAGCGGAGTCCGCCTTCTCTCCTAATGCCGGTGTGGTTCGGTCAAGGGATGTGCCTCTGCGAGGAGAAAGACACGTGGAAGGGAGTTGGGATCTCCGTGGTTCCTCCGAGGTCAAGTTAGTAGAGTAGGAGATAATGTGATGGAGCAGGAATTCACTCAGAAGAGATCACTTACTTTGTTCGCTGTCCTCGTTGCTCTTTATATCTAGGGTTGGGGGGTATTTCCGTCTTTCCATCGGTTGAGGAACCAGCGATGAGTGACCCTTTCCCTCCGTGTGAGCCCGTGATTGGCCGAGCATTTTATTTGTATGCTGCTATGGGGCCTTCAGTGTCAAATGCGGGTAGTTTGAGGGTTAGTGTGGTCCATTCGCCATTAATGGGATGGGATTGTGGCCTTTGTAGGCTGCATGGGTCCGGTGCCTTAAATCTGTGAGAGATGGAGGAGTTAAAGAGGGCATGTCGCGCATTTAATCACGATCTTGATGGGCTCGAGTACCGTATAACCATCGTTTGAGTGGAGGAAGCCACGCGAGGATGAAGTAGGTGGGGCTGAGGCCGGTGGCTGACTTCCTCGGCCCTCGGGACGTTTTCGAGGTAGTCAACTAGAATGGGCGACGAGGGGTAAACTTCTCGCGTCGTCCACGAGGGCCAATGGCTAAGAAGAGGGCCTAAATTTGTTTGTGATTGGGAAAGGGGCAAGCGGTAGGGCCGAGTACGTAGTAGGCGGCGGTGGGAGGATGACTAGCACCTTCGTGTCGTCCGGCGACTTCTGGTTGGATTGTGATAGCCGTCGTCTCTATGCCGTCCGATGGGGCCGAGTGATGTAGCGGCTCCGGCGATTAATCGGCCAGGCGGGCGACCATCACGCCTTCGCGTCGTCATGGGGAAGGATTCTTGATGGGCGACTTACCGCCTCTGCGTCGGCTATGGTGATAGTCGTTCATTGGGTCATGGCGGGTCGGTGAATCGCGGGCATACGTAGGTCCAGTGCGAGGCTGCGTGTACATTCACCGGCTGTTAGGCGGCGTTTATCCACGTCACGCACTTTGTTTTCTCTTTAATCACCGGTTAGTGGTTATGACCATAACATTGGCCTTTAAGCGTCGGTTGGAAGCGAGTCCAAGTGAAATAATATCGCGACCGAGCGGAGGGTCGAGAGGGGATTGAACATTTCATCGATGGGCGTGGTGATGTCGAGGCGGTTCCACGGCCATTGGCGTTTATACGGGTGCAAAGTGGGGCCCTCCGGGAATAGGTAGGGTTGCTTTTAGTCTCGGCCCGGCCTGGGGTGGGGCTTCAATCTTCTCCGTTGATCACCAAAGGTGTGGCGTCGATGGGTCCCACTATATAAATGTGGAGCGGTGAGTGAGAAGGAGGCATTCGCTTCCCTCTTCATCCACGCAATTGGCGATTCTCGGCCGGTGATGCAGTCTGTTATGGATTCGATCGTCATAAGCGGCTTGGCGAGTTTAGCTCGAAGGTTACTCGGTAGAATGAAGTCTTTGCGCTCAGTTTGACATTCCAAAGGGTTACAAGTTGGAGGCTCGTGAAATCATCTCCGATTAATGCGACCATGGCGAGCAGAGGGTCCTCGTATCTCAAGCACTTAGTGCGGCCGACTACCGTTACCCTTTTCTCGAAAAGTGTTCGATGAGTTAGGTGTGTCTCCGGCACAAATGGCGTAAACTTCGATAGCCATATTGGTTGGTTTCACCGTCATCTGTCGGCTTTCGATTCGACCAACGATAGGCGTCTTGAGCCACTTGGTCGTTACGGTCGAGAGGCCTCATTACTATCTTCAAATGCGGGAGAATTCAAGGTCGTCCTTGATTTGCCCAAGTCGATCAAAGGGTGGAAAAGACGGGTTCGTTTGGGTCAGGGGGCGACTTCGAACAGGGTCGCGTCTTGGCGAGAGATTAGAAACTTCTGGGCCTAAACCCTTGTCGGTGACCGCCGTCAGTGGGCCAGATCCTCCAATACGGGGGCCACGCGCGATGGGCCTCTGTTTGACAAATCGGTCTTGCGTCTCCATGGGATTTCTTCCACCCCTCGGCCCCTTCGATGAGGCGAGGGCTCACAGCGTGACTTCGGTGGGTGGGGAGACATTGAGGGCGATCCCACGGATGCGAGTTTGGAGGAACCCGAGGGTTAGCTTCGGCCAGCAGCGAGCGCGAGAGTCGCTGGAGGGAGTTCACCCTCGGAAGAAAGGGAAGGCGAAAAGAACGGCGTGGAAACGCCACGGAGCGTGGCGTAAACCAGCGTCGCCAGGCGGTGCTGATTGCCAGGAGACGGCGAGACCATATAGCCTCGGGGGTGCTAAAGCGAGCGAGGGCGTGGACACGATAGAAAACTATAGAATGGAGGAGGAGGATGACCGACCATCGGCGAGGCCAGAGTCGGCCCTAGAGTGCGAGTGTGGCCACAGGGCTATGCTGGGAGATCCCGTGGGGGTGGTATCCCGTGGGGCAGTCAGTCGGCACAAGTGCGACCATCGAGAGAGTGGCTCCTGGCCAGAGCGAGGGAAAAAGGCCGGGTGGTGGGGGCGAGTTTTGTTCAGCGAGGTGGCCCTCCCCTATCGCAGGTTGAGGCGAGGGCTGGAACTGCAGCGAGTGGGCGATGGGGACTCTTTCTCCCATCGGCCCTTATGATGAGGAGCTGGTGAACATCGGCATAGGCGGCATGGTATATGGATGCCGTTCATCCGGTGTTAAGGTCGAGTTCACATACAGGAAAGGTGGCGGAGCAGTTCAACTTGCCGCGGACCAGAGATTTGAAGAAGCGATTCGCGTCGGCACGCATCATCGCGGAGTTACTTGCCGAGGGTTGTTTAGTGGAGGGCGAGCTGTTTGTCCGGTTCGCGTCGAGAGCCACCAAGCCTAAAGGCGGAAGAACATCGTCTTCGAGGCGGCTCGGCGAGGATTTTGCCGGGTTATCAAGGAACTTCGATGAAGCAAGCCGAGCTCGGCAATTGTGGCGTGAAGCGGAGGTTAAGGACAAGTCATTCACGGGACTTAAAGCGTCCGTGAAAGAATGCGGCGAAGATGGAGAACTCCGCAGCGCCTTCAAAATGCGAGGGCGACTGAAATCGTCTGGCGAAGGCTAGAAGCGACTTAGCGATGGCGAGTCAGCGCAGAAAAGCGAGTCGCTGACATGCCAAGGCTTCGGTCGAGAAGTCTGTCGCTTCGTGGCGACTATTTGGGAAGTCGCGCTCAACAAGGAATCCTGAGTAGAGAAAGAGCGAGAAATATCACAGTCGCTCGATTATCGGTCGTCCTTGGGAGAAAAGGCGAGCCGGCCATCATCGAGAATCTGCGGCGGAGTGCACGAGGAAGGTTGAAGTGCTCACGCAAAGCGGGTTCGCATTCATGATCAAACGGTACGCTGATATCAGGCGTCAGTGAGCTCCGGTACCCTCAGAGCATAGCGGCGAATAGTCTCCTTTCAAGGTTTGAGGCGGGGAGCGAGACTCGACACAGGTGATAACGGCGCGGAGGAGGAGGAGCGAGTCATCAGCGATGGTTCTTGGCGTGAGGCCACTTCGGGTCAATAACAGAGTTTTAACCATTTATTTGTAATGTAATTGGCGGTGTGTATACTTTGTACTCGTTATCAAATAAATGAATGCATTAGAAGTTCTTCGTTTTCGTAGTTGTGCTTTGTGTTGCTTTCTATAGGAGGCGATTGGTGAATTGATTGGTTGGGCGTCGTGACTTGATCGCTTTCGTGCCTTGAAGGGCTAGTATGGTCTTCTGTGGGATGGCCGACCCATGGGGGTTGGGTCGGTCTTCGAGATTACTTCGTCTGTTAGTTCACTGGGGCGGCCGAATGGAGCCGTCCTGCCCGGCATAAATGTGAGGTTTTAGTTTTCTAGGCATAACAGGAGATTCTTGTAGGGATAGGGCTTGATGTCAGCGGTACTCTAACCAGAAGCACTCAAATTCGGCGAAAAAGGCGTGGGTCATAAAGCGGGATTTTCAATTTTCAGGCGGTTTGCATCGAGAACCAATCTCATTGTTGGATTCCAAAGATGACGCCGCCCGGGAATAGACGTGGGCCTTTTGGGCTTCTATATATGCCCTAACCCTATTTGGGGTTTCTCTTTGCACTTTCTAAAGATTCGTCTCCTTCTTAATGAAATACTTCAAAGGTTTCACCATGGTCGCTTCTACCCCGCCCCATTGTGAATGTAAAGCTCAAGTCTTGGCGGTCGGCGAAGCGAGAGAAGAGGATCTGGAGGGTCTTCATGAGAGATATGATCTTCTGGAGGGTTAGCGGTTTCTCTCGAGAGAAGAACGGCCGTCGTTGATCATAAATTTGTAGCCATAAAAATTGCTTATCGGTACCGAGCGAAACTTCGTGGCGGTGGGTTGGCAACTAACGATCCATTTGACAAACCGGCGTCGCCGCCGCGTCAAAAATGCGTTAAGCGAGTCGGCGAAACATGAAGTGAGTCGGCAAGGCGTACGAGCAATGAAGCGACGCCGTCGAGTTGACGCTCAAAGCGTTGGCGAGCGGAATCAACCGTGCTTAGTCCGTCAATAAGCGGGCGCTTAAGCTCGAAGTTGATCGGGCACGGACTCAAACACTGCGAGCGATACGAACAAAACTAAGCGGGACCGAATCGACGAAGAATCGGCGAACGGCAACGGCGAGGAAAGCGCCGCAAAAGGCATGGCAATAAACCTCGACCAAAGTGGCCAAGGTGGCTCCGACCACTGGCCGACCACCTCGACAACGGCGGGAGGCTCGACACTTTGGCGAGCCACCTCGACCAACTTGGCCAGGGTGAAATCCGGCGAAATTGGCTAGAAACCTGGAGCACCTCCATTGTATAAATAGGGGGTCTTGGACTCAGTGGGGAAAAGGGAGTTAGAGAGGACTTTGGGCTTGGCCGGATTTTGGAGGATTTTTGAAGAGTTCTCCACGAGGTCGGCCCGTCGGCGCCGATTCAGAACGCAGAGCGAGCACAAGTCTAGTCGGCGTCGATCTACAAGCGGAAGGCAACGAATTGGTCGAACTCTGAGATACCCTCTAGGTTAAGCGTCTTAACCTCGGGGATAGCTGTGATTTCTCCTAGTAGATCTCACCGCTCGTGATCCTCTCGCCGTGAGTGTGATCCCGAGGCGATCCTCTCCTTCGTGAGTGTGATCCCCTCGGTAACCGTTTCCTTAGTGAAACGAGCCCTTTCATCTGTAGTTCGAGAACCGGGTCTCTGGATTGGAATTGCGGTGGTCCACGGACACAAAAGTCCCGACACGAGGCAAAGAACCCATAGCGGATCCGATATAGAGAGATCCTCGTGTTTGTTCTAAGGATAAAAGTTGTAATCTTTTGATTTTCATTGTAAGCCTTAAAATAAAGCGACATTTCTTTTGAATTTTGTTGTAGGCCAAAGAAGCCGTAAGCAAGTTCAAATCAATGACAATCATCCCAACTTTTACGAACAATTTGGCGACCGATGAGAACCACCGGCCTCAGTCGGAGGTAAGTCGTGCATGTCAGCGGATCCTTATCCGTGGAGGAAGAGGTCGAGTTCGAGTTCGACCAAGAAGTTTGAGTACCTATCCTCACCCTCCTCGAATCCGGTTCCCCGCGCGCTCCAAGAAGATCTCGGCGCAAGGAGATGGGCCTCGATGTAGAGCCCGGGGCGTGAGTCCCCAGCTGCGTAGGTAGCGAAATCCCCCGGCCGAAGTCGGATGGCGCCGAGATGAACGCGGCGATCGCGGCTCTCAGCGAGCTTCGCCAAAGGCGGCGATGCGCGCAAGCTTGCCAAGGCCATGCAATCCGTGGATGGGGTCCTTCTGGCGGATCTAAGATCGAGACTCCGCTTGAGGCTCGGCCTCAAAGGAATGTGGTCCATCAAAGCCGTCAACCAATAGTGGAGTCCGTGTCAGCGGAACGCTCCACCTTCGAGGCGTGTCCGGAGCGTAACCTGCACAAACCGGCGTTAGTGCGGCGGGCTCGTGAATTAAAGCCACCGGCTAATACGCCCGGGGTTTGGAGGCCCAAGTCTAATGGTGTCCCAACCTCGGTTGCCCACACTCTTGTCCGGCACTTAAGCCGAAGGATCGGACGTTGCAAATCTAGCGCCAAAGGTCAAGGCAGGCGCCTCAAAGTCAAAGCGTGCATGCGAATGAATCGATGGTGAAGCCACACGTCACCACCACCCGGACCAACTATCAAGGATCGCTTGGGATCACGAGTCCTCCTCATATAGGAGCGCACCCGTTCGAAAGGACGGAGATTCTAACCCACCAACGGATTAAAATCAGTCAGAGTCCCGAAACTTCAGCGCTCACATAGCGGAAGTCAAGGCGGATTACTTCGGTAGTTTTGGCCATTCGGAAGGAGGCGGCTCGTCGATGGCGGCGGCGTTATACAGGAGATGCGCCAACACCACGGCGGTGCTCGGTACACCCTCAGGCGAGCGTACTACTGCAGGGCAGAAGTGCGAAAATCTCGAAGGATTCCCTAAATTGCGATCATGCTTGTGCTCAAGCTCATCAAGGCGGTGCTCTCGAAGTGCAATTGCCATCAAGCTCGAGAAAGGGTGTCGATCTTCGAGACTTAGCACCAACAGCCAAGACCTAGGTCAAGGCGATTCCATAAAAGGATGACATCGAGAGGATGAGTTGCCGAGGTCACTAATAATATGACTAGCAAAGAACCATCGTCACGGGCTATTCCGGCCGCCTTAGCGCTTCGTTTCGCGGTCGGGACTATCAAGCGGTCGAATCGATAAACCGAAGGGAATACCCGCGAGGATGATCGTCGGATATTGGCTCGCAATGCGCATCGATCATCTTGTATCTAGCGAAGGAAGCCCCAAAAGCGCTTATGATCGATGCTGAATCAAGTGGCAAAATGCTAGACGGCGTTGAATAAACAAGGAAAACTTCAAGTTAGAAATGGAGTTGGCCACAGGCGATGAGAAATGCATGACCAACGGATCAAGCCTGACGAAACATCAAGGTGAATCAGTCGGCGCATCAGCGTCGATGAAGATGATAGCGATTGGATCGGGAGGAGCGAAGATGATAACCCTCACGAACCCGCCTTGTTGGGCAAAACATAGATGTTGTTGCTCGGAAAGCGAAGATCAAAGACTTGGAGAGCAAAATCAACTCATTGATTTCCGCTCAAAGTAAAGAAGACAGTATTCCTTGCCCATACCGAGGGAGTGGGAATCAATCCATTACCGTCAGTTTAACTTAATAAACTTCACACCATTTGTAGGAAGGGTTCCCCGTGACACTTGATTTATTTCAAGTCACACCTCGGAGTTATTCGGCAGAACACGATGGTTCGGTCATTAGTTGGCACCCTTAGTGGTGCCTTCCGAATGGTACCGCCCGTCTCAAGCGGGGAGCATTCAATTTGGGGCGACATGGAGTCTAACTTCCTTAATTTCTTTGATGGCGATACGAGGTATCGTCGGGACATTACTTCGGCGAAGCGGAAAAGCGGAGAAAGTGGATATCTTTGTCAAGCGATTCGAACAAGGCAATGGCTGTCGGGATCAATAAGAGAGGTTCATCCTCAAACACGCCCGCGATAACTTATCGATAGATGTGTTTGAAGCAATGGGTACAGCACCATCGATAGCGTGGAAGGACTTGAAGGTTCGTGGAAACGAGATTCCTTGAATGAGTGCTATTTCAAGCGGCTATCGATGATAGGGGACTAGATCAGTTCCTAACTTCATAGTCACCACGGATCACGTTTGACTATCAATTGCGAATCGTAGGTATGCAGATACTCTACCCCGGCTCCTTGAAGCTAAGTCCGATAAAGTAGCGCGTTGTATTAAACTCGTTATTGGAACAAGGTTGGTGAGTGAATAAGCGGGGCATGACATGATTCCGGAAATCAAGACA
>WHSE01000278.1:0-30299 GCA_012295165.1 Asparagus setaceus
TTATCCCTATGAGATTGGGTCCAATTTAAGCGGCGTCCATCCGTGAACCGCACGTCAACATAGAAGTATTTAGTCCTTGTAATGTCAAGGGTTTAAAGCGACTGTATTAGGCCTATATGGATGTATTTGTATTTTTCCATATATGGTTCAATGTCCTTTAGACTTAATAATTTTATCATCTATTCTGTATTATCAACAGTAACAGTCGTTCTAGGGTTTTAATGGCAATAATGGATTTATAATCCCAAAACCCGATCTGATAAATATCTCTATTAGAGATTTTTGGTATAGACCATTTGTTCAAAGATTCAATTTCTGTAGGAAATGCATTATGGGCATTTTAACCCTTTTTCATTATAGCGGGTAAGCTTGGATGAAGTGGCTTTGTCATATTTTCTCAAGCATGCGTTACGTTTACCATATTAAGAAGTAGGAAATAAAGCTTAGATTTTCCATCCCTTTACTTTAACTAACAAATTAGGTAAATAGGCCGTCAGCGACTTACACAATATTATGTCCCCGATCATGGGCTTTCGCTGGCGGCGACTTGGGTGGCGTTCCTGACTAACAACCTAACATCTTAATTAAATTAAAGGAATAAATCTATCTAACATTTAGATTCTACTTTTAATATGTAAACATAATAGACAGTAAGAAATTAACTTAGCCACTCATGGCTCTGATACCAGGAAAGAGCAGGGATCCAAAAACCAAACGCAAAACAACAGCAAGTATAATTTTTACAGAAACAAAGATTAGTAGCTTACAGTGTGAACTTCCCGAAACTGAGTATTTCTTCTTCCACTCTTAGCTCTCTGATTTTTTTTCTCAAACGCTTATATATATATATATATATGGACCTATATACACAAGTAGTCCTATAGGTCTATATATATATATATATATATATATATATATATATATATATGGACCTATAGGACTACTTTGTGTATATATATATATATATATATATATATATATATATATATATATATATATATATATATATATATATATATATATATATATATATATATACAAAAGTAGTCCTATAGGTCCATATATATATATATATATATATATATATATATATATATATATATATATATATATATATATATATATATGGACCTATAGGACTACTTTGTGTGTATATTATATATATATATATATATATATATATATATAGGATATATATATATATATATATATATATGGACCTATAGGACTACTTTGTGTGTATATATATATATATATATATATATATATATGGACCTATAGGACTACTTTGTGTGTGTATATATATATATATATATATATATATATATATATATATATATATATATATATATATATATATATATATATATACATAAAGTAGTCCTATAGGTCCATATATATATATATATATATATAAGGTTTAGATGAAATAATTCTAAAGCATTCTTGGTTCAAGGATCGAAACAAGGGATGTTGGTTTTTCTCCTTATACTTCTGATCTGAAGTTATAAATGGTTAACAAAATGGAACTTGATTATATGGAGAAGAGATTGTGTATCATCCAACATTAATCTGCGTATTTATTTTGTTTTGATATTACAGGTATTCTACGTTCCCCTCCATTACGATCTCAAGAGAGTTGGGCCTTATGATTAATGAATTTATCTATGCCTTGGTGTTTGGAAATGAAGAATGTTTCCACTTTCCTCATCACATTAAACAGCACAATTCTTTGAAAATGGATTTCTTGGCTTTGCCAGTCAAATTGCCCTCAGGTGGCGCTCAGTTGCCATCTTACAGTTTTTGCTTGACTTGATAGTCTATTTGTTGATAGAAACTTAACAGATGGTGTATGCTCCACTATTCCATTTTGTAACGTTGAGGGAGAAAAAAATATTTTTGTTTTTTCTTGTTACATGGTTTTGTGGCTTGGTCCATTCCCTACATTTGGCTTTAGATTAAATTTTTTTCCCTCGTATACTATAAGCTTACAATCTTTTAGAATTCTGTACGTTGTTTTATATTCTTTTGAAGTCAATACCAAGAGAGTACCTGTTACACAATGATCTGATATATTTCACACATGATTTGCAGTGAACTACATTTTTTTATTCATCAAAGAAGGGCCAAATATTTTGCCTGGCTGTCTGGTGCTGGGATATATCACGGTGACCTAAATTTTGGAGCACAACATAGGTCCTGTCTCTTTTAACTTGTTTTTTAGTGGACATATTGTGTAATGGCCTTGCGTTTGGTTTCTCATCATACCTATATTTGTCTGGGAGTTTAAGCTATTACGCTCAGAAGCTTTATCTGTTTGGTTTTTCTTGAGCAGTTCAACCAGTGGGGATGAGAACTTTGTTGAAAACAAGGGCCTCCTGGACTACTCCAAGTTGGGTGATTGCGTTAAACCAAGATCCCTCGCAGTCTCCGAGTTTCATTATCTGCTTCTAATTGGAAACAAGGTTAAGGTACAAATTCTTGGATACCAGAAAATTGCAGTTCTTTATGAGCACTTGAATTAATACAACAAGAAGAAGAAGAAGAAGAAGAAGGATAGTTTCACAGTCAACTACTTGTTAATATTTGATTCTCAATGTAGTAGTCCTTCATGTTGGGTGCTAGATTTCTTAGGGCCTACTATGATGCAAATTACACTGACTTGTTGGTTGAGGCCAATTAATTAGTTTTCAAAATCTGTTTATACATAGAGCAAAAAACAATATCTTCAATCACACATTATCTTCAATCACACATTGAATATTAGGATAGGCCTAACTGTTATAAATGTCTTGTGCTTTTGTCTGTTGTATTTATCTCTTCCCATGGGATCATAATTATAATATTTTCTATGTTCATATCATATCCCTATTAATGAAGGAGTTTGTTATTATTTTAGATACACATGACCAAAATGTTTACACATTATTAACAGGTTCTCAACAGAATTAGTCAACAAATTGTAGAGGAGCTCAAATTTAATCATGCATCAGACTCTGTTTCAAAAGGTATAATTGGACTGTGCAGTGATGCCACTGCTGGAGTTTTTTTCGCATATGATGAAAGTTCTATCTTCCAGGTCAGTTCCACTTATACCAAGCTCTCATTTTAGTTGCTGCATCTGTTATTCCATAGGTCCACTTTAATGTTACTTGTACCTTAGGTTTCTGTGCATGATGAAGGCCGTGACATGTGGCAAGTGTATTTAGACATGAAGGAATATGCTGCTGCTTTAGCCAATTGCCGCAATCCATTCCAGAGAGACCAAGTGTATTTAGTACAAGTAATGTGCAACATCTGTTTGATTCTGCCACTTGAAAATTTATAGAGTATTTATGGTGGTACTAGTTGATTCTGTAGTATCATTTACATCTATTTTACAGTAAGTTTCAGTCCATAATTTGTTGCCTACATTTGATCTAACTTCGTCCTTTGCAGGCTGATGCTGCTTTTTCTGCAAAGGACTTTTACAGGGCAGCTTCCTTCTATGCGAAGGTGAAACTCTTCTCTAAACTATGCTGTTTATGAAGCAACTCATTGGCTCTTCCCGCTACATGCTTTCACGCGTTATCTTATGCCTGCCAAAAAGTACATTGATCAATCCTGCTAACCTTTACATGCTACTTATGCTAGAGGAGGCCATAAGGCCTATTTTTTAATGATTAACACAACTTATGAAATGTGAATTCGATAATCATACAAGACTAACCAAAGGGTGTTTTGTTTTACTGATCAGCACCTATCTTTTTAATGATGAACACGAAACTTATGAAATGTGAATTTGGTAATCATACTAGATGAACCAAAAGGTGGTTTGCTGGACTGATCAGCAGAGTAATTGTTTTCATGATATAGGATCAATCATTCGTCATAATCCGAAGTTCTGAAAATATTACCTAGTACAGCTGAATCAGCATAGTTGAGGTTTAGAATTAGCATGATGATAGTAGGCATTCATCATGAGCATGTTGAAAACTTGTCATACTGACAATTTGCTAAACGATAGGATAAGAAACAGGTCATTGATTGACTGATGGAGTGGCTGTGACGCAGGACAGGACACGGGAGAACATTAATGCCAAATGAATCAAGCAATCACACGGATGGAGATCCCTAAAGTGAGCTACGTGCATGCACTAACCAGCAACTAATGTAGTGCAACCCTAAAATGATAATGGCGATGAATCATACACGGAATCACAGGAATACCAATATTCAATATAATTATAAATTCTCTACAACTCTCAAGAGATTGCAAGATAATCAATAGGAAATTGAAGTCCTGTTTAGAATTCACCTGAGGGATGTAAGGAACTCACACCCAAATCGCAAAGATCGGAACCGTGATTGAGTTGAAAGATTCCGTTGCAAACTTGGTGAACTAATCCACGAAATTAAAGAACCAACTAGCCCTCAACAACATGGATTTCAGTTTATCACACACCTGTAAACAAAGAGACAGTTAATCCACAAAGCAAACAACTTAGATCTGAAATAAACTTGACAAAGCTTAGGGCTTGAGGGCTTTGAAGAACTGTTCCCGTGAACAGTAACTTGGCGGCGTGAACAGTAACAAAAGGCCGTGAACAGTGTCCGTTTGTGATTGTGAACAGTAATCCGCGGATGATGAATGGGGGAGAATCACACGAACAATATCGGAGCCGCGTGTGAATAGTGCCGGAGGTACTGTTCACATGAACAGTGACGGCGGGATCTTGAATTCAATTAGGGTTTGCTTGGTGGATGGTTGGATGTGAGGGGAGGATAGGATGAAGGGCTGAGATTTGATTAGGACAAGTAAACAAAGTGGGCTTCACTGGCTTCACACCCTTAGAGCAATTCACATGCAAATTTTAAAATTCGATTTCAATTCAAAATAGTCTTCTCTTCCCAAAGGCTTACATCCTTATTTAAAGAAAACAAAGGCAACAACTAAGGAAATAGAAATAAAAATCCTCATAAAAGAAAACTAAAAATTCTAACAATCAAATCAAATCCATAAAATCCTCATGACAATCCAATATGATCTCAAATCATCAACTCAATCTCTGAAGATCTCAAAGTATCAAACTCAATCTTTTCTTTCTACATACACCTTCCAAGGATTCCCATCAACTCTCCCAGGCTTGAAACAGCCTCGGTGAATGGTGGCGATGATAAGCATCTAGTACATCCGGGTTGAGCCGCTCAATCTCCTCATCCGTGGCAAGTACGGTGGTCGAGTCGCCCAGCCAACGGACTAGATATCTCTGAAAACAGCCCTCTGCTGTCGACACAATCTCGTCCCGCAAAATATCCTCGATCTCCTCGATGAGCGTCTCCTTGGTGCATAGGTGGTGGAGTCAAACTTCTGGTGTGGCTGCCGAGAATCTAAGGGTGTCACTCTGGGATTGTTGTCGGATAGTCTGACATGATAAGGAGTCAAATCCTCGACATTGGCGGTGATGCAAAATCTCAGGAATGTCCATTCGTAAGCATTGGAACCAATCTTCCTCGAACTCGAAATGGACTCAGCGTCGGGCATGAAGTTTCCCACAGCTCCCTAGGAACCTCTCGGTCGAACCCTAAGCATGACCATATCTCCAATAAAACTCCCAAATCGCTACATGAGAATCAGCGAAACTTATAATTATCATTGTATTGCTATCATTCACTGAATCTCATTGTGCAAATCATGCAAATGTTGTGCAAAGGACTCTTTGAAATACTGGGTCTAGTTCCTAATGCTTGGTAGTAGGTCTATAGGTTTCCTAGGTTGACAACCCGTAACAATCTCGAATGGACTCAACCCATTAGACCTATTCACCTAACTATTATATGCAAACTCGCCATAGGCAACACAAATCCCTTTGACACATGGTCTCCACTAAACATCGTAACAAATCTCCTAGAACTAGGTTCACCACCTCAGTCGACCATCGGTCGTGGATGGTAAGCCGTCGAAAGCTGTAATGAAGTATTAAGTTTCTTCGAGTGTCCTCCGAAGTGACTAGTGAACGCCACATCTCTATCCGAAACAATAGTCTTAGGAAGACCGTGTGACGAACTACCTCTTTAAGAAAAGGTGTGCAACATGGGAAGCATCTGCAGCTTTGTTGCGGGGAATGAAATGTGCCATCTTTGAAAAGCGATCCACTACAACTAATATCGAATCGTGCTTCCTAAATGCGAGGGAGACCTAGGACAAAGTCCATGCTAACATCGCCATGGAGCAAAAGGTATAGGTAAAGGAGTGTATAAACACGTTCTTACGCTACCCTTAGCAACGACATACCCGACAATGTGACACAACCCTCGCAACATCTCGCAACACTTGGCGATAAAATCTATCCTCAACTAATATAGCCGTCTTATCTCTACCAAAGTGTCGGCCTCCATGCATTTCCCAAATCGATGATCACGCAGAGAGGTGTTAGGGATGCATAAGCGTACTAAAGAAAACCATCGACAATGGTAAAACCTACTACAATAATAGGAGGATCTTGTGTCAAAGAGGCATAGATCTCACCAAAGTCCCGACAAGTAGAGTAGTTCGAATGACTCGATCAAATCCACATTGTGCACTCATGGACAAAGTGGTGACCTTTCTACTCAAAGCGGCGTGGGTTTGTTCTCAACACCGCACAATGTTTGAGAACAAAAGTATACTCTGTATGAACTCAACCCACTTAACATGCTGGGTCCCTAACTTCTTTTGAGAATTCAAATATCGTAGGGCACGATGGTGGAGTATAAAATAAACTCTGGCTGAAGTAAATAGTGACGCCAAGATCGCAAAACTCGCACTTCTGACATAAAACTCTCGGTCATAGTTTGAATAGCGTTGTCGAGCTTCATTCAACTTCTCGCTAAAAAGCGATAGGATGTCCTCTTGACTCAACACGCCACATACACTCCCGAAAGTCACAAGAAGCTACCTCAAAGACCTTAGAAAATCAGGAGGCGGAAGGTGGGCAAGAGTCAACTTCTCCTTAATCTCCTCAAAGCCTAGCAGCAGATTTAGTCCACTCAAACTCCCCTTTCTTAAGACAACTCGTGATGGGAGTCATAATGGTACTAAACCCCTTAACAAACCTCCTATAAAAGTGGCCAACCCATGAAAACTCGGCCTCATGAATGGTAGTAGAGAGTAGGCCATTCCCCGATGGCCTTGACCTTATCGGTCTGGCTGCTACACGTCAACAGTGTGGCGAACCCTAAGAATGTCTGAGATGATGACATGAAAGCACACTTCTTCAAATTGATATAAAATTTCTCCTTTCAAGAGTCTCTAAAACCGTGTTAAGTGAAGATGTTCTTCTTGGGTTCGACTAAAGATCAAGATATCGTCCAAAGTAGACGACCACAAAGCCTAAGAAAGGACGAAATCCAGTCATAACCCTCATAAAAGTGCTAGGAGCATTTGATAGACCAAAGGGCATGACTAACCACTCATATAGGCCATCCTTAATCTTAAAGGGTTCCATTCATTAGCCTTCGCGGATGCGGATCGATGGTACCCACTCTGAAGATCTACTTCGAGAAGATACGAGACGGCCATCATGTCTAAAGATCGTCAAGTCTAGGAATAGGAAATCTATACTTAACCGTGATTTTGTTGATGGCTCTACTATCCACACATCCTCCAGTACCATCTTTCTTGGGAGTGAGCAATGCGGAACGACACAAGGACTCAAACTCTCTCTAATAAAGCCCTTCCGCAAGCTCATCTACGGCGTCTAAGCTCGGTGTGCTCTGGGGTTCATCTGTAGTGTGGTAAGTTGGGTAGAGTAGACCGACAAGATCTATGGCATCTCAATGTCTCTAAGGGGAGAAAGTTCATCGGGCACCTCATCGTGCATGATATCACTAAAATCAAGAAGGATTTGATGAACCTCGAGGAGGGATATCTAGAGATGGACTAGCGGGGCAAAGCGGCTGACGATCATATAGACAATCTCTTCCTCCTTGCTCTCCTTAAGACCGGCTCTTGCCTAAGAGATGGACGAGCTTCTTACCGGCCTTAGTAGTGACCGATCCATTCTTATGATTTGAGTGAGCTTTGGGTCTGGAGGGAGTTAACACAATCTTCTTGTCATTAAACTTGAATGTGTATGTGTTTGACCTTCCAAAACTAGTCACATCTAAATCATACAACCATGGCCTACCTAGTAAGACATGTAAGGCGTCCATGGGTAAAACGTCAC
Organism: Asparagus setaceus; assembly: GCA_012295165.1. NCBI lineage: Eukaryota > Viridiplantae > Streptophyta > Magnoliopsida > Asparagales > Asparagaceae > Asparagus > Asparagus setaceus. The sequence goes on from WHSE01000278.1 coordinate 8,187, forward strand.
ACCAAATCTGATCTTGGTAGCTTGAAAGGTGGATAGGCACTAGACAGTTGGGTGACAGGATGTGCGGTCTTGTCAACCAAGTGACATTGTATGGTTGTGGATGAGGTTCACTTTAGGTTCATCCTCTCTGGTGACTTGGCAATAATGTTCACACAACTACCTCCATCAATCATCAATTTGTAAAACTTATCATCATGCTTGAAGTAGGTGTGGAAAATATTAGTTCTATGCCATCTTCCTCATCCCTAGGTGAGGTTAGTAAGCACCTAACGACATGCAAGTTGGGCATCTGCTAACGCATCCTCGGCGTCGGCACCACTTTCGAGCATAAATCTCCTCGATCCCCGAGTTATCACCATCATCCTCCGATCCTCGTAGGATCCATTGATAAATAAACTCCTATTGGGGCCTTTGGTAAGCAAAGTGTCCAAACCCATTATAACATTTAGGTCCTTTGGGTCCTTGCTTAGACGACTCACCGTGACAAATTTACCCTTCGATCTGGCTGCAATATTATTAGATTTGGTATTTTTATCGAATTGTCGCTTGGTTGATCCCCAACTGAGATGTGAACTTTCTGTAGGTGGGTGCCTTAAGATAGCGCTCCATTTCTAGAGCCAAATGATATGCCTCATCTACAGAAGTCACCAAATGTGGGGCCATCTCGTGCTGGATATCAGGTCTCAATCCATCTTGAAATCGAGAGAGGCAAACCGAGGTTCCTCCCCGGACATTGCAACGGTAAACTAAGTCGTCGAACTTGTCCATGTACCTTCACGTAAGTTTCCCTGACGTAACGTGGACAGCTGATCCATCAACCTATCTAGGTATGAGGGTGGGAGATACTTCTCTTTGAGCTTTTCTTTCATCTCATCCCACGTCTCAATTGGATCCTGATGTGTCTTAGCTAGATGTCTCGGTCGAAGTCCAATACACTTTGGTGACCGACCAACTTCATCCTAGCAAATCGAATCCCTGACTCTGGACATGTTGTACCAATCAAAGTAAGTATCCATCTCTTTAGCCAATCACTAAACTCTTTGGGTTCATGCCTGATCAGGGCCGGGCCTCTATCTTCACTTTCCTAGTGATATCGCTCTTCCCTAGGTCTAAAATAGGTGTCGTCAAGGTCAAGATGCTCGTCATATCCCTCGTGGCCTAGCGTGCGTCGTGTCCCCTAATGTGTTGGCTCTACCCCATGATCATCCCTAGCGTGTCTCCTATTATTTCTATCCCGAAAGTCCTCTTGGCCCTTGAAATTGTCGTCTAACCGGTCTAATCGATGCTGAGTTGTTCGTGCCTAGTGTCTTGTTGTTGCATGAACGATGCGAAGAGCCTCATTGAGTTCGATGATTGCTTGTGTGTCGCTTTGTGAATCCGTCATTGTGTTTCTAAAGGTCCTACCAGCTGCGTAACATGAACAAATCTAGCCTAAGCTCGATACCAAATATGACCAGAGGCCGACACGGAGAACATTAATGCCAAATGAATCAAGCAATCACACGGATGGAGATCCCTAAAGTGAGCTACGTGCATGCACTAACCAGCAACTAATGTAGTGCAACCCTAAAATGATAATGGCGATGAATCATACACGGAATCACAGGAATACCAATATTCAATATAATTATAAATTCTCTACAACTCTCAAGAGATTGCAAGATAATCAATAGGAAATTGAAGTCCTGTTTAGAATTCACCTGAGGGATGTAAGGAACTCACACCCAAATCGCAAAGATCCGAACCGTGATTGAGTTGAAAGATTCCGTTGCAAACTTGGTGAACTAATCCACGAAATTAAAGAACCAACTAGCCCTCAACAACTTGGATTTCAGTTTATCACACACCTGTAAACAAAGAGACAGTTAATCCACAAAGCAAACAACTTAGATCTGAAATAAACTTGACAAAGCTTAGGGCTTGAGGGCTTTGAAGAACTGTTCCCGTGAACAGTAACTTAGCGGCGTGAACAGTAACAAAAGGCCGTGAACAGTGTCCGTTTGTGATTGTGAACAGTAATCCGCGGATGATGAATGGGGGAGAATCACACGAACAATATCGGAGCCGCGTGTGAATAGTGCCGGAGGTACTGTTCACATGAACAGTGACGGCGGGATCTTGAATTCAATTAGGGTTTGCTTGGTGGATGGTTGGATGTGAGGGGAGGATAGGATGAAGGGCTGAGATTTGATTAGGACAAGTAAACAAAGTGGGCTTCACACCCGGGCTTCACACCCTTAGAGCAATTCACATGCAAATTTTAAAATTCAGATTTCAATTCAAAATAGTCTGCCTCTTCCCAAAGGCTTACATCCTTATTTAAAGAAAACAAAGGCAACAACTAAGGAAATAGAAATAAAAATCCTCATAAAAAGGAAACTAAAAATTCTAACAATCAAATCAAATCCATAAAATCCTCATGACAATCCAATATGATCTCAAATCATCAACTCAATCTCTGAAGATCTCAAAGTATCAAACTCAATCTTTTCTTTCTCGCATACACCTTCCAAGGATTCCCATCAGGCTGCCTCAACTGAGACTAGATTAGGGCGGATACTTGGTTTATCTTGTATATTTTCAAGACAAACCAGGCATGCCAGTGGCTGTAATAGGATCATAATTAATGTAGTATCCAGGACTAGGTTTAGACCTCTGAAAAATGAAATGACACTGTAAAAAAGGATTTGCTACATTAATACAGGAGGCTTCCTTACAGAAGATGAACCTAGACCAACACCAAAAGTTTGCTTTCATGATTTTGTTCATCCTCTTCTTTTCTTTTCTCTCTCTTTTGTATGTGCGGGTGTGCGAACCTGCGGTATTTTTTTTGGGTGGGCTTGGGGGGGGGGGTTATGGGGTGGAGAAGGGGGTTGTGGGGAGTTGTCACGGACTTGGGTTTAAAGTGAAACTTGGAAGATGTATTATTTTATAGGCCATAGAGAGTTATGTCACCTTCATTAGTGGTTGTTAGATATTATTGGTGTTTAGATCAAGTAGATATTATGAGTTATTGTGATATGTGATTAGATATGATTTTATCTCATACCTATTTTATAATATCTTCCTAATCTCTATTTAAGAGAGGTTAGGGTCAGATGAATAATGATCTTTGCCTTCTCTATTTCTCTATATGGCATCATAGCAGTAGAAATTAGAAAAACCCTAGCCACAAATAAAACCTAGCCAAAAAACTTCCACCTTGGTACTGTTCATAAATAGTGCCTACGGAATTGTTCATTGTGAGTAGCACTCCTCCAACCATCTTCCTGGTGATCGGCTTCATCATTTGAACCTTCTTCAATCAGAACTTCAGTATTCTCATTTTAGCTAGGTGCATTGTTTTTATTATCTTTCCTGTCAAAGGACGTCAAAAGCAAGATTGAGTGAACGAGCGACGAATCAATCATGTGTTTTCCTTTTTCTTGTTGCTTGTATTGGCTGGTTTGCCTAGGGTTTCTACTGGCTGACCCGCCTTGGTTTCTACTAGCTGACTTGCATAGGGTTGCTACTGGCTTACCTGCCTAGGTTTCAACTGGCTTACCTGCCTACGATTTCTATTGGCTTACCCGCCTAAGATTTCTTCTGGCTTACCCTGGTTTCTTCTGGCTGTGACTATAATTTTCTGATTGCTGACGTCTTCAAGTATTTCGGGCATCTCGCAACTAGTTGTTTTATTCTCATTGTAACAAGCTAGACATATATAGTATATGCTCCGGCTTGAGGGGGAGTGTTAGATATTATTGGTATTTAGATCAGGTAGATATTATAGATATTGTGAGATGTGATTAGATATGATTTTATCTCATACCTATTTTGTAATATCCTCCCAATATCTATTTAAGAGAGGTTAGGGTGAATAATGATCTTGGCCTTCTCTATTTCTCTTCAGTGGCCTCTGTTTATTCCGTAGTTGCTTGCTTTCTGCCATGGGCTTAGCATAGTTATTATATTATTACGCCCCATAGCCTAAATGTCATATTTGCGAAGGTCACTTGAATCCACAGGTCCCTTATTGCAGTTTTCCTCTCCATTACCTGCATCTGTTGTTGGATAATCTTATTATATTCTTTATGTTTAACCTCGTATCGCTCTTCTTTACAGTTACTCTCCTCTGCCCGCACACCGGACACTTCATATTCTACATGGAAAACCTGCAATCTTCAAGCATCAACTCATCACGCTTCATTTGAGATTAAGATACTAAATTATTTCCAAATTCAGTGACAGTTGTAGTTTGTCATCTTTTCACTTTATGCATGTAGAAAAAAATAAGTTAATGTTGTCAACGGTACTCTTTTCATAAGATTGTGGGATATAATTACTGAGATTGATTATTGCATCATTTGTTATCTGGAAGAGCCTGACATTGTTTAATTTTGGTATTTAGTTCTTTCTTCCAAGACTTGCTGTCACTAACTTGCTCCACCTGCACACCATTAAAACCTTAGTTATCATCTTTCTTATTTCAGTCCTTTCTTTTTCTTGGTCATTGTGTCTCACTTTTCCCCCTTTTTTTTTTGGGGAGGGATGGGAGGGATGGATGATTGTTTCCTGTTGGATACTGGGTAGTAGTTCAATTGAGATTTGAAGTTCAGTAGCATGTACATATTTGTGTAGTATTACCAGAAACTTTAAAGCCAAATTGAGCTGGAAATTTTCAAAGGTCTATGACTGCTCGGATAATCTTTTTATTTTTCTTTTGCAGATAAACTATACCCTGTCCTTGAGGAGATCAGCTTAAAGTTTATCGCCATAGGTGAGCAGGTAATATAAGAAGTACGCATATATGCCATGAATAAGAATATGTGATCATGATCCTCATTATCACACAAAAAGAACATAGGTTTCTTTCCTTAAAAATGAGAGTGACTGTGCTTACAAATTGAGATTGATATGAAGGAATTTTACCAAATTTATAACTTTGTATTTTTGCAAATAATATCCTGGAAAGGGCCTAGATTTGTTTTTCATGTAACATTTCATTCCTCCATTTGTAAATTTCCTTACGATCAGTTAGGGTTTATGTTTATTCTATCAAATGATTCTTTTTTTCTCAACTGATTTCAGCTTTCTATTTGGCGGGAAAGCTTTGGCATACACCTTTACTAGAAACTATAAACTCTTTAATGGAAAATGCACAAAGGAAATTAGGAAAAAATAGAAAAGAAGAGAGGTGGGAGCAAGAGTGAAGAGAGAAGGATGCAGAAGAGCATAGAAGATATTACATGGACAGCCTCTTCTAAGCATTTCTTTCGTCATTTGAAACATTAATATCCAACTATGATTGACAAAATGCGACATGACCTTATCTCTGATAGTGGTCAAGGAATAGGTTTAAAGTTGCTTGATAGGACACACGGACATTAAATGCGGGTACATATGCCAAAATGACCTGGACAAAGTAATATTTAAGGATTTGGGTTAGAGCATAGATATTCCATATAGGAAAAATGAAAGCATATGGTTTGAAACTCGAGTTCTTGTCTTCGCTTTCTTTATGGTTAGAGCATAGGTATTCCACATAAAATGAAAGCATAGAGTTTGAAACTCTGTTCTTATTTGCCAGTTACCATTCATTTCTTCGTTTATAAAAAAACCTTGGATGATTTCCCACACTTCACATTGGATAGTTTATTAAACATGTGTTATTAAAATTTATGTTCTGATTAATTGTTGGGCAGCATTTTACCCAATTGCTTGTTGCGGAAATTTTTATGTCACAGCCATAGGCTGTCTGGGAACTTTTCCCATTTACCTTTTAATTAGATCCTTTCGCTTCTTCTTATAACCAAATTGCTCTTCAGTTCCAAAGCAACTAATAGAACTTTGATATTTTGAAAAGTTTCACGAGCACAGGTTTGACAGCTACTGAAATTTGTGCTAAGTTATTCAAGCTGAGTATCAGCATACTGCACAGCTTAAGAGATGACTTTGGTATTTATTTTTCTCTCCTGTTATCATGCATAGTAAGACCTAAAGTGGTTCTACGGACAAATCTAAGAATTAACTATGTAGGTATTCCTTTAGAGACATAGTAGGAGAATGATTGCAGGCCAGCTTTCAAGGAAATAGACTTGGAAGGGGGTTTTATGGAGGCTGACAGAACAAGCTTGATAGTCTTGCTGGTTAGAAGTAAATTGGGGTTGCTGGTTAGAAGGAAAGTTTGGTATCAGTTGATTCCAACCAATCCCCTTCACATTGTATATGAGAGTTTTTGCAGGCTCTTTTCTTTTGGACAACATTAAGTGCTTATCAGATTGTATCTTAATCCATCTAGGTTGTTATCCTAGGTTGACAATCTCACTAGTGACGTGCATGCATACATACATACACATGAAAGAGTTATTTTAGATATCGGACAGACTCCTCATCGTGTACATTTCCACATATAGGCTTATGTATATAAGTCTTTTGTGATTGACTAAAGCAACTACTGAAATTGAATTCCTGAAGGAGGTCCAAGGCTGGGCCTGAGGCCAAGTTTTAAATGTTAATTATGACACACAAGCTTTTTTTGTACTTATTCTTGCATTTCATTTCTTTCCTAATATTGCAGTATCCTTTGTTCTTCCTTTTCTCTTCTTACAACGAGTAAATCCTTTAAGTGAGATTTACTAACCATTATTGTCTTTTCCCAAAATTTTTAACCCTGTTACATTTGGTGTGTTCTCTGAAAGTTTTTACTTCCAATGCATGAAAAAGGTTCCACTTTATCATTGAGGGACTGGCCTCATTATATTTTTGCTAGTGGCATTACCTTTTTCATTTTTATCTTTAGAATTAAAGTTCTTTACTTTTTTGCATCTTTCTTTCTTATGTGCAGGATGCTCTTAGGACGTTCTTATTAAGAAAGCTTGATAATCTTACAAGAGATGATAAGTGCCAAATTACAATGATCTCTACATGGACTACTGAGCTGTATTTGGACAAGGTTGTGCTTTTGGAACGTGCAGATTACTCACACATAAAAAGTTATTACTAAATATATTTTTGTTGGGACATTGTGTTGATAAAGTTCCCAAAAGAACTGATACACCGGCATCCCTTATTCTTTTCCTTGTTACGATTACGGTCTTGTGTTTACATGCCGACTTATGCTAAATTAAATTAACTAGATAGATGACTTTTTCCATCAGTACTTAGTTCAGGAATAAGCGTAAGTATCAGAAAATGCTGATGCATGACAATATATCTCTACATAATGCTTGTTCTTTCCTAGAGTAATTTGCCAATCATTTTTGGGTACCTATTTAGCGGGTTATGGTTCATACTTTTGGTTTCTTGCTTAATATTGGTCATCAGGAATGAAATGATTTCCTTGTCGGTAAAACCTCAACATTGTTTGGTATAAAACCTTTAGGTGAACAAGTTAAATGGCTGAAGTTGTTTAATTGGACAATCACTTCGCTGTGGATTATTAGGACACTTTTACTGTTTGATCATTCGTCACCAAGGATGTATTGAGCAAATGTACCTACCTGAACATCATGTTGATCATATCTTATAACTTCCTCTGTGGCTTGCCATATCATAGTCTTTGGTACTTATCCTTTGCTATCTAATATGGTAAATTTATGGATCTCCTTGCATGCCATTGCCGTTACTATGGGTTCTCATCTATAAAGTTCAATACTTCAATTAAACATAAGTTTCACAAATCTATGTAGTGTTTCTTTTTCATTTTTGATTTAAATATCAATCATATGATCTATTAATCTAACCCTCTGGTGCATTCATTGCTCCTCAGTATATTTCTACTTCTGTTCATCTAAGCTCCTGAGAAGGTAAACTATACTTATCTTTTCAATGAAATAGAACATTTTCGATTAGTCCATAATTTTTAATGACTGTAGTTTAAATGAACATTGCACATCTAATTGTCTGCAATAACTATCAATTAGTTTATTGATTTGAGTGGCTACGCTCACTAGTAATCTATATTTCAGGAGTTTAAGTGCATCTGAATTTCTTAGACTAATCTCTTTGTTGTTGAAAGTATATTCCTGTCCAAGGAAATATGAGTTCTTTTATAGTTGATGGACTCGTAATTTAGAAACAACATCGTTTTTATCAGTTATATCAAACTCATTTATTTTGAATGGAGATTTCAGTTTTAGTAAAATTGTTACTTCCTTCACATGCAAGACAAGCATTTGCTAACCTGATGTTAGTGCTATCCTTGGTTTGCTTTGTTTTTGGCATTTTATTGCATGTATAGATATGTCCCAGTGAATCTTAGCGCAAACTTTGTATGTGCTACTACATTTTGAACAACTTCGACTTGCACATCACTATCATTCGTTTTTTTCTTCTACTTCATACTTTCAATTTCTAGGTCTTGTTAGCCCTCAGTAGAATCCGAGACCTTTTCTTTTCTGTGCCCTAACTTTTGTTCCTTCTAATCCCAGTTCCTTTGTTCATACTTAAAATTCCTGTCTTTTTAACCTTCGGATACATTATTCTAGCATAACCACCTTATTCCCTCTTATGTTGAACTCAGAATCTAACATTTAATGTTACATAAATACAAGTTGAGAATCAAATACTAATATATGATGTCAACTAATTTCTTGATTTGGCCTCAATCTTTTGAAGCCAGCCAACCTCAAACAAACAAAGCACATACCCGCTTGAACCCCATCCCTACCCCATCTCCAACCTCTAATTCTGGTCAATTTAAGAACCACTACATCTCTTTTAAGAAAGTCAAGGACTCAAGGTTGACCATCCTAAGTTTTCATCTACTTGTGCTATCGATAGTTTGAGCTTAATAAAGAAAGCATCTGCTTATCAACTTCTTTTTTGGTCGCTAGCTATTACGTTTCTTATAAATCTGGACAAATATTGACTTGGTTCGTAGGTTAGTTTTTCCTTATTGTGTAGTCTCTGAGACCAGCATGTTCAAATTGATAACAAATATTTTTTTGTTGACATCATCATACAACTTTTTTTTTGATACGATCATACAACGTTTTTGGTCTATTTGAAATTACAACCGTAGGCACAAAATCCAATCATTTCTTCTGCAGTGCAGTCATTTTTTTCATCGATCAAAGCTATAACACTAGAAATATATATGGGATAAATGTTCAACGAACCATGATTTTTTACAATTTTTTTTCTGGAAATAAATACTTTGCTCATATTTAGGGATTTATCAAGGCATGTTGGGTTTGACTATTATTTTATCTAAACTATGTAGATCAATCGTCTATTGCTGGAAGATGACACAGGCACAGTTAAGAATGTCTCATTTGCAAGCAGTGATTCAGATTACCAATCAATTATCAGGGAATTTCGGGCCTTTCTTAGTGATTCCAAGGATGTATTGGACGAGGCAACGACAATGAGGTTATTAGAGAGGTGAGATAATTCATATACTATACATGTGTATTTTTCTAGCTCAACACCTTATATTTGTTAGGGATCATTATAGATCAGGTAGGTCACATGCTATCCTGCAAAATCACTTATCCTTGATTTTTGACCTTTTTGGCGAAGCTTTGCTATATGATCTGTCTGTTATCACGAGGGTCATGGAGAAAGGTTCTTTTAGTCCAAAGTTTCCATGTATTATGTAGGTTACAAATTGCATACCACTCTTGTATTGCAAGATAAGAACTTCATAGCACTATAATATTTCAAGATAAGAGCGATATAGCACTATACTATTTCTAGATAAGAACTATGTAGTGGACAGGGGCATGCACATATGTAAGACCCCATTATATTTGTGTTGGCTTATTTTCCATTCATCATACTCACCATTTTGCAATTCCACTATGACCGTGAGGAAACAAAATGACATAAAACTTTTAAGGTCTTTTGCAAAGTGTACATATGCAAGATGTCCTAATTGATGGAAAGTATTTTTTTTCGGATAGTCTCTTAAATCTTTAATATTGAAATTAATCCCTCAAATCACTGAAATTGCTATTTGGTGACTAGCTCCTGGCTCTTAAATCTTGCTACTGTTACTCTTTATTGGAAGGATTAATTTCAAACAACTTATAAGAATTTGGGGACCTAATAGTAATTTCAATGATTGGAGGGACTAATTTTGAGGCAACGTATAAGAATTAAGAACCTAATGGAAATTTTAATGATTTGACGGATTAATTTCAAAATAGTAAAGGTTTAAGGGACTAATCTCGAAATAGCCCTAATAGGAAACATGCTGGGATAACCATGAAATTGCTGTTTTAACTAGTGAAACTGTTCCAAAATTTTTTAAATGTTCAATTGTGACGTGGTTTCTTCCACATAAGTTGTTCCTTATTATTTTTTCATGATCATTGCATGATTTTCCTTCTCCATTTCAACTATTAATTATTTGAACTGGTGGTAGTAAAAATATGAAGCATTTTAGTAACAGTCAAAAAGTCATATAAGGTACTAATTTTTTCTTGAGTTTTTGTGCAAAAGATCTTACTTTGACTCTGAGATTTGGAGTTTTTGGCAATGATTTTTGTTGGGAAATATTTCCTCTCAAGTTCCAGCTTTTCGTACAAACTATCATGCTACTGTATTTCTCTTAAGGGAAACATCTATTTGACTATCATTTAATTTTCATCCAGCTATAAACATAACTAATGGTGCTTTCTCTTAATAAAACATGTAGTTTCCATCATAAGGTCATATGATATTATGAAATCTAGAATGGTCTTGAATACTTCACTCATTGGTTGCCATCCATTGCTTCCATGAACATTTTGTATCTCAGTTACAGTATGTGCCTAGCATATTTTGCTCGAACATGACAGTTTGAGTCTCCTATATAATGTATATGTATTCATGCTTCCTCAAAGTTTTTACTGTGTCCCTGTGTAACTTAAAGTTTGGCTACTTATGACCTTTTAAATCTTCTGCTATTCATTCCTTGTTTTCCAATGTAGTTATTGTTTTGAAATCTGAGAAGTATGATATATACCTCTGTCCATTTTAATCTAACACCATGGTTCTGTTTTCATCATATATTTGAGGTGGACTGCCTACAAACAAGCTCTATTTAGTTTTAGTTTATCGTGGAATCATCTTGCTAACTTTCTCATTTCACATAGCAGCAATTTTTGTTACATAGAAATGTTTATATGTTGCATCTTTCGAAACATTTGCAGTTATGGCAGAGTTGATGAACTAGTATTCTTTGCCAGTCTTAAGGAGCATTATGAAATTGTTATTCATCATTATATCCAGGTGTGTTCTTTATTCTACATTATGTCCTTAGTTCCTATTCCGAACCTGTATATATTAGTTTTAAGCTCTTATTTCCTTTTCTTAGTATATTACACCAGATGTATCTCGCCTAATCAATTTAGTTTTCTAAGTTATTTCCTCTGCTAGCTTGAATTGATCCTTGAACAATTTACACGTAACATTTATTTGTATTTATCTTTTGTTGATTCATCTAGATCTACAACATTTCATTAGGGAATTATTTCGTGAGTTTCTTACATTGTAATTCTTTTCGATTTCCATATGGCTCATTGAATGAGTTATCTCAGCTTTACTAACCTTCTTCAACCCACTTTTAGTATGAACGCTGCATAATCCGCAATGCCGAGTGTGCAGGTTAAATGACAACAAAACTAAATGGTAAACGGGCAAAGAAATCTGCATGCCAGGATGATGAAACATTTGAGATTGGAAATTTATGGAAAAAACATAACTTACCTGGATCTTCATAAATGTGGATCAATTAGGGAGCGGGAAAAATGTCAGGATGATTAGACCTTTTATTAGAAAACTACTAAAAGATCATAAATGTGCATTTGTTGCCCTGATCTTCTGAAATATGGGTCAATTGGGTGCAAGTTAATTATAATCCTTTTGTGTGTGTGTTTTTGTTTTGTTTTGTTTTGTTTTTGGGGTGGTCGGGGAGTGGGGGTGGTGGGTGGTTGGGGGTTTCATACAATACAAAAAGTGGAATATGGAGGGAAGCCTGAGTTCACTTTGCAGGAATGGCTTGTGAGATCCAAGAACTTACGAGACCTGTTTGAAAGTTCTATTTAATCTGTGAGATGAGATTCCTTTTTTTAAGCGAGTTGTATGATACAGTCAGTTGGAATTTGGGATAACATGTGGCTAGAGGAGGAAACGAATTGAATTGAATCGAATAGTAAGCTATTCGAATCTGAATTCGATTCACTTTGGGTTATTCGAATTCGAACCGAATACCAAAATGGTATTCAAATTCGATTAGGATAAATAACATAAAATTTGACTATTGTTCACGAATATTCTTATGGCGCAATTGGTTAAGGCATTAGGTTTGCGATTTAGGGGTCATAGGTTCAAAGGCTATGGCAAGCAACTTGTTTACATACTTTTTTGACTTTGGCATTTTACTTACTATTCTTGTAACATTTTATTATAGTTGTTATTATATATATATATATATATATATATATATATATATATATATATATATATATATATATATATATAGGTTCAAAGGCTATGGCAAGCAACTTGTTTACATACTTTTTGACTTTGGCATTTTACTTACTATTCTTGTAACATTTTATTATAGTTGTTATATATATATATATATATATATATATATATATATATATATATATATATATATATATATATATATATAGACACACACATTTCTGAACTGTTATTTTCCCATAAAAATATTTCTAAGCTATTATATTATATAATATAGGTACAAATAGTGATATATTTGAATGTTATATAAAAAGAAAATGTCATATAATGTAATAATGTAAAAGTATATAAACATCCTGCTATAGGTTTCATAATTTAAATCTGCAAAACTCTATAATTTGGCAGGCTTATTTTAACGTTGAAAACTTCTCCATTACTTTTATCTACACTAATTTATATAATTTTAAAAAAATATTAATCTACATCTAAATTAACTTATGAATATTTCAATCAAATTTAAAATAACCTCTAGTCAAACATAATCTCATAGGCTTAAATAAAAACTATTTCTAATAGATATTTTGTTTGTGTTGATATATGTGGGCATGATATACATCTCAAATATAATTTTATAATAGGAGGAATATAGTTTGTAGTAAATTAAATTTACAGGACTCAAATGTAAAATGTGAACAAATATTTAATAATTAATAATCAAACGTGAATATACCTCTGGTTAAATCCTATTCGTTTATGAACCGAATACTAAAATGTATTTGTTTATCGTTAAATGAACTATTGAATCGAATATAACCGAATACCTAGACCAATAGTTATTAGTTAACGAACTATTTGTTAATTATTTGGTTTGTTTCCACTCCTACATGTGGCTTTACTTTCGTCATCTTTTCCAGTTTTTGTACTTAGTTGATTCTTGTCCTTGTGAATTATGAGTTGGTTGATCCCATTTTTTTGCATGGGTTTTACTGTTCCCGCGGAGTGTGCCTTGCCAGTCGGCACTATCTGCATGATGACTTATAGTTAGGTGTTCAAAAAAATATATGTATCTGAGGAAATATCCGTATCCGTTAGGATGCAGACATGTTTACTAAAATATTTATCTGATAAGATATGGTTATAGATACAAACACGTATTGAAATATCTTGATCCGTATCTGAAATATCCGAATATATGTTGGTCATATAGTTGTAACAGTATTATTCCTTAGATTAATGAATTTTAGGTTGATTTTGATGATCAAGAGATCTAATCTTCGCTTTTTCAGATATAACGAACATATTAATGAACTCTCTTGTATCATATGGACTAATATTATTTTTCAATATTATCTAGTTTTCTCATATCCGTTTTGTATCCGCATGTTCTGCTTATGTATCCACATGTATATCCGTATCTACATCAGATTTTAGCGGATATTGATATGAATTTTCCTTACCGAGGTATATCTGTATTTGTATCCGTAATTGGTAAGTGGATACGATACTAAGTATCATGTCCGAGCCGTATCCAAACCGTATATGTACCCCTACTGATAGGGGGAAAGACCAAACTGAAGATTACTGTGAGTTCAAGATAATTAATTGTATAGCTTGATGTTTGATATTACTGGTAATTGAATATATTCACCTTGCTTTAAAATCTTCCCTTCCCATAGAGACAAGAAGAATTTTTTGGATCCCATAAAGATGTTCTTGGAGATATCCATTTTTTAAATCCCATGAAGGCAGGAAGATATTTTTAATCCCATAAAGATGATCATCTTGTTGAGTTAAGATTATAGAGTGGATAAATTTCGGATTTTCGGCAATGTCAGATTTTCCGTAAATTCACTGTATAATTCCTGTAAAGAAATCAACAATTTGACAGGTGTAGTCTTTATGGCATTAAGTTTTAAAGTTTATGGCAATAATTGTTTCTCATACAAGAAATAGTTGGTTGTTATGCTATTAATTATATTTTCTTTATAACTTTTATACAACTTAATATATGATTTATTGTGATTAGCAATGTAATGCTGAATTTAGAATAGTATTTGCTATGCTTAAAGTGTTATGAATAATTGTCTTGTATGAAGGAAACTACATATTATTGCAGACACTAGTTGTCATTTTTTTCATTTGACAGCAGAGGTTTCCTTCCTGTCTTTTCATATTTAATCAATGCTACCATGATGATTATTCCAATCTTTAGACCAGTAACATTTCTTTACTTTTGAGGGTCCTTAGCAAGGAGAAACGAAGAAGGCGTTAGAGGTCCTCCAGAGGCCTAACGTCTGCATTGATCTTCAGGTAAGAAGATTTTCCTGAGAAAATGCTACTAATTTTTGTTTGTATTTCATTTTCCTCACAAGTTCTGAAGGTAAGTTTTATACGTTTCTTATTTTCCTTTAATTTAACACTCTTTTGTTAAGTATAAAAATACTTTGCGTAAACTGTTGCAAATTATTTTTTCCTGCAGTATAAATTTGCTCCGGATCTGATCATGCTTGATGCTTATGAGACTGTTGAAGCATGGATGGCTAACAACAAGCTGAATCCAAGAAAACTAATACCAGCAATGATGCGCTACGCTAGTGAACCTCATGCAAAGTAATTATTGTTGACCCCTCTTTATTCATTACTTTTCAAACGTTATTGCAGAAGCCTTGTCTTTGATTTGCAAACCATATATGTTTTAGTTTGTAATATTTGGATAGTTTTTTGGGGTGAATATTCTTTTCTTGGTTGCTGATATTTTTGGGGTGAATATTCTTTTCTTGGTTGCTGATATTAGTTATCATTTTATACTGGTTGAGGGGATTCAAATGGTAATGCCTGAGGATTTACAACTTGTAACTAATATTGTTGCCAGCATTAGAAGTTGCTTTAGTTTTGAGGCAATATGGAGTTAAAAACTGCATGTTAGTATGCACATGTGGCGCAGCATAATGGAGGAATCATTTAGTGGATGAAGTCCATAAGAACTTGTAGAGTGACACGTAAAATTGTGCATATATTTGTAACTTAAGTGATGTTTTATAAAATGAGGACAAGACTTGAAATTGGTGTAAATTGGTCATTATTGTGAAAGAGAAAATAAACAAGTTGAAAGTACAAGAAATGATCATGTTGTTATATATCTCTGATAATACTTGGAAGGAGGCGAGGAATGAATACATCATAAGCGGTTTAGGTATCGTATGAATCAAGGACAAGGTAGCGACTAATAAAGAATTTATTGACTTCAGCGACAATAGAGGCACTTGAGTTGTATTCAGTCGGAGAAGGAGAGGAATATCTTTATATAACACCTTGGAAAATTTGAATAAAGAATTTACCATTAATATGAATACTTTGTGAAGAAGTGTTTATGATGCTGAAGTGCTTATGGTTTTCCTTAAGGCCAATATTTGCTTTGCTGTGTTGGTGATGACAATTATTTATATATTTATTTCTTTTCTGGGGGCTGATGACAACTACTATTTTGGTCAGGAATGAAACCCATGAGGTTATCAAGTATTTGGAATACTGCGTCCATCATTTGCATAATGAAGATCCTGGAGTGCACAACTTGTTGCTTTCCTTGTATGCAAAGCAGGTTGGACATGTTTTCTTATATCAGTTTTAATTGGGCAACATGTGTTTCCTTGTCTTTATGTCTTTTATTTTCTATTTAATTAGCTATGGTTGTCCTTCATGCTAATTAAACACGCATCCAATTCATTTTCCTTTATTCCTTAAAAAAAATAAAAAATCCTTTTATTATAAGCACTAGTTGCTAGTAAATGTACCTGTACAACAGTTTTCAATGTACTTCCACGGAATTTCTTTATGTTGCTGCAATTTTCCTATATACTTTACCATCTCGTATGGCTTTCGCCTAATTGCTGGAGGGAGTAAATGTTATATAAACTTATTGATTCAGCACCCTTGCTAAAAATCTGATAAATTTGAATACAATTATCTTCATCCTGCTGATGGACATTATAATAATTCTAGTCATGCATCTTTTCATCTTCTTTATCACTTAGAATGCACGAGCATACTACACGACTTCTTCTGGGTGATTCTTCTTCTTCTTCTTCTATCTTGTAACTCATAGTCTCTCTTTAAGTAATTGATCTTTTATCATTCCGTTTCTAGCACCTATCTGACAATCTTGTACACACACGAGAATCTTAACTGAGCTAACTATTCTGTTTCTTACTAGAATTATTTAGAGCAAACCATTAGTTTTTCCAGTGTAGAAATCACTTGCAATAGACTAATGTCTCCTGTTAATTGCCTTCAAAACATAGGTCTATGACATACAAGTATACTAGGTATTAGAAATGCATATTTAATAGTAATTCTGTAAACTTTGATTAGTGGCATATATAAGTAGTTTATCAACAAGATGTCACAATAAATTACTTATTAGATTTGGAGATGAAATTTAAGTGGAAATATTGCAGGAAAATATATGATTTGGAATTTTGATAGACCTTATCCCCCTAAGAAACTTGAGTAGATATACATCTTGCCCCCTTCTTGCAGGATAGATACCTGAAGGTTACAGTGAAATAAAGATCTTATTTGATGTGGAATTTAAGTACAGCTAATCTTGTAGATGTGGGATTTTTAAAATCTATTAAGTAGCTTTGTTGTGTACAAAAGCAGAGAGCACGTGTAAATGGAAGCAATCCAAATCATTCATCAATCAACATCATATGTTATGAACATAAAATAACTCAAGACATAACATTTTTGAGCAGATCATTTGCTTTATTTGATATATTAGCAGTACCCAACAAATTAAGATAAAGATATTATAGATCCGTAAATATTTTTTGACATCCTTTATAATACCAGTGTGGAAAAAAGCCCTGCTTTTGGCTACTTAAGCGCTTTGCAAGGCGGAAGCGGTGCATCACCGCTTTGCTTTCGTCGAAAGCAACCAATGAAAGCGGACGCAATGCTTTCTGCTCGAAAACGCGGTAGAAAGGTCATAGAACTGCTGTTAAGCGCTTTAAAAATACAAATACGGGTTTATATAATACTCGATCGGAAACCGAACCTGACCCATTTTCTTAAGTAAAACCGTCTGTGTTTCTCGTTTTCTCCTCTTGGGTTTTGCAACTCGAGACAAAAATAAACCTTAACCCTAGCTCCGGCTCCACTAGCCTCGTTCACTGCCTCCAGCCAACCTCACCACCTTTGGCCACCAAATCCGCCTCCAAATTCTTCTCCCGCAAGCTCCGCCTTCACCATCACCATCATGACATGACCTTCTCTTGAGCTCCTCATTGGAGCTCACCATCACCTTCTCCAATCGAAGCTCACCATTACCATCATCATCTCCAGTCGAAGCCGACTCCTCTACCTCCTTCTCCAGTCGAAGCCACTTCCTTCTTGCAGTCCTCTCCTCAGACATCAAACTTCAGAGCTCGACTTTTTGCATTTGTAGAATTTTTTAGATATTTCTTGAATTTTGCTGATTGTTTTGAATATTTATGCATATTTAAACTGGACCTTTTTTTACTTGGCGTTTTTTGTCGCTAAAGCGCCAAAAAGTTTGAGCGGTGCCTCACCGCTTCGCTCTACTTTCCTCTTTCCATAACCTTGTATAATACACACACATACACACAACTAATCAACATATATTTGCCTGAAATAACCAATTAGCAGATGAACATTTGTGGATTTGGATACAACACTTTTGCAATGAAACAGAGGAAACTTATAGGAAAAAAAGGAGAAATGCTCTTTGAGTTAATTTTTAAGTTTCTAGAGTACCCATGCCTTTCTAGTTGTGTTCTATGATTTTCCTTTGGATGTGAATGATTTTCGAAATGTGGGAAATTTGACAGGAATTTGGCACAACTCCATTGTTTTTAAATATATATTAATATTGATATTTATGTGACACTGGCCTCTGTTGGTTCTTTATCCAGGAGGATGATAGTGCACTCTTGCGGTTTCTACAATGCAAATTTGGCAAAGGTCGAATAAGTGGTCCTGAATGTTTTTATGATCCCAAGTACGCATTACGACTATGCCTAAAGGAAAAACGAATGCGTGCTTGTGTCCATATTTATAGTATGATGTCTATGCATGAAGAAGCTGTTGCTCTTGCGTTGCAGGTAATTCTATCAGTGAATGTTTCCATATCAATTTTTTTTTCATCCTTTACTATTTTGCAACTCTTGTCTGAGTTTGTTTAATTAGTTTTATTGCATCAATTATTGCATCACCATGGAAGTGTCCAACCAATGAAGATCATGGTTTGTAACATGTAAAATTCGGCTACCTAATCTTGATTGTGGAATAACGATAGTCATTTTCATCAAATTTATTCTTTTTATGACTGTGAAAACAAAAGGTGCCACCAAAATTTTTTGCTTGGTGAATAAGTTAAAAACTCCTCATTTAAGTTACCAAAGTTGTCCCGTTCAAAATAAACATATTGGCCACTCTCTGAGCGAGGAAAGAGAAACCATTATCTGGTTCAATTGTAAAATATCTCTAGGACTTTCAAATAGTATTCTTTATTTTGTTAAATCTTAAATAATTGGCAATGCGTCTTCCTTTTGTATTTCTGTTGAGCGTGCTTCCATATTTCCACACTAGTATAGTTTTTTCTATGAATGACACCATCACACCTGGAGGAGCTCCATTTTTGTTATGCTATGTTTTTGTTTGTGCTAGGCATTAAAGAGCTATTGATATTGAGATTGCAGTAATAACATAGTCTCTGCTGAAACATCTTCAAAAGTTTTCATTGTCATTCCAGATATTCATTTTCTGAATGACTGCACCATAACAAGTTTGTTAATTTTCTTTTGCAATGTTGTTCATTAGGTGGATCCTGATCTTGCGATGGCAGAAGCAGATAAAGTTGAAGATGATGAAGATTTAAGGAAAAAACTGTGGCTTATGATCGCAAAACATGTAATTGCGCAAGAGAAAGGAGTTAAGAGGGAGAATATAAGGAAAGCAATAGCATTTCTGAAGGAAACTAATGGCCTACTGAAGATAGAGGATATTTTGCCATTCTTCCCAGATTTCGCACTTATTGATGACTTTAAAGTAAAATTTCTTTAACTTACATTTTTCTTGTTATGATTTTTGTGTATATTGTGCCACTTAATATAATGAGAAAATCATAAAATTACTCAGGCACACTCTTTTTTTATTTAAATATTTCTACTATTTTTGACCCTAGGGTTCAGGTTTTTTTTATCCCTTGATCCCTTGAGAAAGGAAGGACATGGCAGGCCTTGGCCTCTTCCTAAAATGAGATCACATCCTGTACTTAGTGCCAACTTTTCTAGTGTTAATATGTGCAAAAAAAATCCGTCTAAACAAGTCATTTGCATTCCACTCGAAAGATGTTGTACAATAATTTACACAGAGCAATGAAGGTTTTTCTTTATTGCCAATAAACCTTTTGAAATAATATTTACACTAAAGCAGCCTACCTGTTAAATTTCTTCCCAGGTTTGAGTTGAGGTTGGGTGGTTCTATACTTTGCGCGTAAAGAAGGCATGCTAGTTGCATTGTTAGGTTATTCTCTCCGAGAGATTTTGCGCGTAAAGAAGGCATGCAAGTTGCATTGTTAGGTTATTCTCTCTGAGAGATCTGGATAGTCGATGTTCAGGCGTTTGTAATATGCGAACATAAATTGGATAGAAAGCCATTTGGTACTGTTTTTGATACATGATGTCGAAAAACTCCATGCATCATTATCAGTGAGGGATGCTGAAAGGTGATTGATTCTTTAGACATATTTTAAAGTTCTTGTAGTTTAGCTTGGTACCTGGATAGCTCTTAGTTGGGTTTGTGGAAGAAGATTTTCCCCCCTATTGTAGAAAATGTAAGAACTGAGAAGTGTTCCCTTTGTTAAGTGGTCTCCATCTTGACGCATCAGTTCTAAAGAGATGGAATTAGGATGCTACAATGGATATAATATGTTTGTTAATTTTCCTCATTTGTCTGGAACGTGATCAAAGCTTGCCAAGAATCGGTCCCGATATCTCTATTCATCAGCATAATTACTTCTCATTTCATCATGTGGGTATGGTGCAAATAGAGTGCATGTGAACTATGAAGTGGTTTTAAGTGCTATTCATCTGCATGACTGACCGGTTTTCACATTGTTTGTCTAGCTCTTTGGTTTGATCATTTCTATTATTATTCAATCGAAAGATCCTGAGTGTCTTGTGTCACAATCTGAAAAGAAAATGCATGGTTATAATTAAACAGAAACATAAGCCCCATAAGTGTTGTCAGTGGTGCACATGGTGGTGGCCAGGTGCATGTAGTAAGTGGCACGCCACATAAGGGAGGTGCCTGTCTCGACATGCCTTGTGTCTCGATCCACCATGGTTCGCCTAGGTGCGCCTCGTAGCTCTGCTAATGTAGTTGTTCTATCCTCTTCTTCCTCCTCTTTCGGCTACTAGTCTGAGTCCTGAAGTTGCTTCCTCTTTCTCTTTTCATCTTTCATCTGCTCTCTCATCTCTTCCCTTTACTATTATTGTTACTACTATATCTAGAACAATGCTTTTGAAACAGCATGTCATTGTTCTAGATACAATAACAACATTAGCAATTATTTATAATTTATTCAAATTTTGTTTCTTAAGTTTCTTTGTTTTTTTCTTTTTCATTTTCTACTTGCTCTCCACCTAGCGCGTTATAATATTGAGCAACATCATATTAAATGCTTCATGTAGCCTTTCATTTCCCTTCCAATGAAGTCTTTTTATTAGACGCTTCCAAAGTCAAATTCATACAGATTTTGTTTCCGTTTGCTTTTTCCTTAAGTGTCCATTTGTATATGGGAAATGATCTAGTAGTGTTGAATGTTGTTAGAATATAAAACTTAGCCCTCAAGCCTCATCGCAATTCTGGGGCATGTTAGAATATAAAATAATAACCTTCAACATTCACCACAACTCTGGAGTTTTGGTCTAGATTTGATCTAAAAGAAGGGACCATTAACAAATGGAAATCCTTACAGCATCTTTTCCCTTCTTTCAGACTCCTTATGCACTAGAATTTTGAGGATTCTGCAGCTGTAAGAACTTAAACTGCACTCTTTAAGGAATGCAGATTCTATCAAAACACTCCCATAGAGTGGGGTGATCTATACCATTCACGGGTGGTTGGGAGGTTAGTTTGGGAATTTTAATTCTTCTATCTATGTTGTAAATCACCTCATTCCTATAGGGGTGGGTCTGATAGTATCCTCATTTTTCTTTAAGATAGGTTTTTCTAGCTGTTAGCTTCCTTCTTAGACTTCCCTCTCTTGGCATAGTTTCCTTTACCACAAAAAACATTCGGTGTCTGCGCTTAGAGCGACACAAATAAATCTCGCTAATGGCGAGACACAACAAAGTGTCGTGTCAATAGCGACACAGAAAGTCATGATGGCGGGACCAACAAATGTCGGCGTGAGACACTATAGGTAATCTCGGGCATTGGTTTCACCTCGTGATTGACTTTCGAGACTTTGGCGATGTCGTCGCCGATCTTCTCATGATTAAGTCATATTTGGGATTCTTGACAATTTTGATGCCTACAGATACCCTCTCCAAAGTTTTGGACCCTCGTATTTTGTCAAGGGATGCGGAATACATTGGATAAGATACTTTACTTCCGCTCAACGTTGAACTTTATAGAAGGGGCCTCTATCTTCTGATTATCACATTTTAATTACAAATTTATACCCTC
>WHSE01000279.1:0-12500 GCA_012295165.1 Asparagus setaceus
ACTAAGATCACTATGCATGGGAATCTCCTCCATCTTGCTCGAAATGTGGCTAGGTTCATTATCTTATGTTGTTGAAACTGAACCTAGTCATGTAGTACTTATTTCTTCACAATATGTTGTTGCATGTGTTGGTCTAGTTAAGGAAACATAGGAGCTAGAGTTGTTATAAATAGTGACCAATAACATTGTTGCTCTCCAAAGAAAGTTGGTACTCTTCCTTAATATCTCTTTCACATACAATAAAATATAGAGTAGGGAGAGGTTGGTTGTGCTCTGGAGCTCCCTCAAGCACTTCACTAGGAATGCGCACTTCATTGTGAATACATTAATTCCTGTTGGAGTGTTTGGGGGAAATCTAGATAGTACCCAGCACAAAATGCATTGCCTCCAGCAACTATTTGTTGGTTTCCCCCTGGAGTTCCTCTCAAGCACTTCAGTAGGGTTTCTTTAATTTTTCACTCTTCTGAAGTGTTTGGGGGAACTCTGGGTGGCATCCAACGTGACAACGCTCAAGAAAGAACCACTAAAGTTTCAACAGCTTAGAAGGAGAAAAAAAGAGCTAACGATTGAAAATTTTTAGAAAATGACAATATTCAATATACAATGACATTGGGTTGGATTTATTTTTAGTATAGGCTCAATTTAGCCTAAAAAGAAAATAATAATCTTATAATAAACGTCTCTTATTTGAATATTCAAATTAAGAAAATAATAATTATTCTATATACCAATTTTAATGTATCACCACTATTTCCGACTTATAGTATAAATATTGAGCTGGTTAATTGTAGGGTCGAAAAATGTATTGATTGAATGAATGTATTACACAATCAATTCTCTCGACATGGAGGAAGAGGAGGTTGATTTGACTCCTCTTTGTATGGGTTCTTGGTGGCGAGAGGATGCTTCGCCGATGCTCAAGTCGAGGTTGCTTCCCGCTGACGATCGGACCAAGGTCATGGGTGATCAAGAGGTTGTTGGAGAGGTTCTCGATCTCTCCTATGCTCAAGTATTGATCTTCCAAAGAAGTCTTAGACTTTTTCCTTCCTTGCCAACCTCCTAGCCTCGGGGCTTTTGGCTATTTAATGGAGCTACCGCTAATCGCGGCGTCGCATAAAGACGCGCCGCTACGCTAGCGGAACCGCTACAAGAAAGCCGCTACCGCCTGCAAGAACGCTGGTGGCGAACCTCGCACTCGACTCGGTTGTGCGGGCGAAGCCGTTGAATGTCGAGGTTCACCGCCAGAAGCGAACTCGGATGAGTGTCGGGTTCACCGGCCGAGGCGAACCTCGGTTGAATGTCGAGGCTCGGCCGGCGAGATGCATCCTGTTGAATGCCGAGGTTGAATGTCGATTCACCGCTGTAGGTGAACTCGGTTGAATGTCGAGGTTCACCGCCGTAGGCTTAACCTCGGTTGAGTGTCGAGGTTCGCCGCTTGGCGAACCTCGCTGACTTTGATGTCAGCGGGCGAGCCTCGCCAAACTATCGTTGTAGGCGAGCCTCGCCAAACCCTGCTGTGGCGACCTGTCAAACTTCGACGCTTGGGCGAGCCTCTGGACTTCACCTGTAGGCTAACCTCGCCGGACCATTGTTGAGCTTCTCGCTGCGTAACCTCGTGTTAAGATCGAACTCGCCTTCACGCGTGAACCTCGTGATTGAGGTCGAGTCTCGCCTGAGCAAGTCTCGCTTTGAAGCTTGCACCGTCTAGCCTCGGCTTAATGTCGAGATTCACCGCTGGCGAACCTCGCCGAATGGAGGGCTTCACGCTGGCGAACCTCCGGTTGAATGTCGAGCCTCGCTGAATGATGTTGTAGGCGAGCCTCACAAACTTTGAGGTTGTGGGCGATTTTGGCCTATGCACAGCTTCAAGCACACAAGCGAGCTCCGAGTCTTCATGCGAAGCTTGTGCTTGAGGCGAGCTAAGCTCCTTTGCGTGCAGCTTGCTCTACTCGGGCGAAGCTCTGAACATGCTACTAAGAACGGTCGTAACTTTCAAACCGTATGTCGGAATTGAACGAATTATATATGAAAATCGACTATCTCGACGAGACGGAGTCAATTGTTTCGGTCATTTAGCCTAATTCCTTCCGGTTCGAGAGATATCAGCACTTTTGTCTATTTTGTAGAGTCAAGCATTCAATTGAACTTAACCTTTAGGGCGACTCGACTTCACTCGATGGACCCGAAGCTCTTTTGCTCGTTCCGAGTTGCTGTGTATGGATTAAGGCAATTTTTATTGCCTACAAAACCCCCTCCAAAGTTTTCAGACTTGAATTTGGTTGAATGGAGTTCGAACACTGGATAAAGACTTGTAAATGGTCGCCGCGGCAGACGGAGCGAGGAACCTTCTAACGAAAGCACGTAAATTTGCATTCTTCACTTCAGTAATGACTAGGATTTTTAGCAAACCCCAGCCTATCAACGGATTTGATGTACCTTACCGACACCGCTTGAATCGGGCTAGCCATACTTTTCCCCTCGATGGTGAGTTTGCGAGAGTTTCTTTTAGGCTTAGTGCTAAAATCTCCATCTATCCTTAGCCGCTCAAGGCTGGATTAAAAGATAAGGGCAAATAGCCGGTAGGCCATCATGTGGAAATGATCGAATCGCTCGCTGACATAAAAGTATAACGATCGCGATCAAAAGCAATCAAGTTGTTCGTGGACGGAGAGTATAACAAGCTGATTACTAACAAAATCATTTAGAGGAATGATCATGTGGGAGTAGTCAAGTCGCTCAAATGACATGGGAGTATAACGACTATGGTTGAAATAGAGGCACATCGCATGGTAGGCCACTATTCGAAATGATCGAATCGTTCGCGACATAAAAGTATAACGATCGATCAAAAGCAATCAAGTTGTTCGATCGAGAGTATAACAACAAGTGATTACGAACAAAGTCATTTAGGAAATGACTCGTAGGTTAGCCGAGTCGCTCGCTGACATGGGAGTATAACGACTATGGCCGGAATAGGCACATCGCATGGTAGGCCACTATTCGAAATGATCGAATCGCTCAAAGGACATAAAAGTATAACGATCGCGATCAAAAGCAATCAAGTTGTTCGCTGACGGAGAGTATAACAACAAGGATTACGAACAAAGTCATTTAGGAAATGACTCGGGGTAGCCGAAGTCGCTGACATAGGAGTATAACGACTATGTATCGGAATAGGCACATCGCATGGTAGGCCACTATTCGCGAGGGAGTTGATAGGGTATATTGCTTGGTTAACCACTATCTAACCCAAAGTCACTCGGACAAGTGACGATATGGAAATGATCAGTCGCTCGTGGACACAGGGTATAACGATCGCGGATCGGTTAACAAACCGAAAGAATAGAATATTGGCACATCACTTGGTAGGCCAATGGGCGCCGAAAGATAAAATATTGACTTGGTAGGTCAATACTTAGAAACGACAAGATAATTGATTAGGGTAATATTTCTTCGTAAACTTACCGCTGATAGGCATCATGATTTTGTCGCCTTCTTGATTGGTTAGGCGGTATGCTCCATTCGAGTAAACGACTCCACCACCTAATGGTCCTTCCCATTTTGGTTCGAACTTCCCTTCTTTTGGAGTTCAAAATCATCAAGGCCGGACAAATGAGAACGAGGTCGCCTTCCTTGAAAATACGACACCGGACTTTCTTGTCAAATGCTTTAGAAACTGGTTTGGTAAAGCTCGATATGCCGTTGAGCCTATAATCGCTTTCATCCAAAGATTTCAAGTTCCTCAAAGCCGGGCGATGATTTTCCTGCATTCCTGTGGATAACGCTATTCGAGCGATGGGATTTGAATCTCTAATCGTAAAATGGCTTCACAACCATAAACCGTAGAATATGGGTGGTACCGCTCGTGCGAACCGTTGTACGGTAAGCCCACGTGCTTTGCCCTAGCTTGTCGCTCCAATCCTTCTTGTTTGAAGAGACCATCTTAGTAAGGATCTTGATGATCGCCTTATTAAAAGCTTCAGCTTGTCCATTCGCGCGGGTAGTAAGTCACGACGCTTAGATTCCGATTCATTTATCTTAATCGCGGAAGGCATGACTCGACAAATTGCGGACCATTATCGTGGACACCGGCCAAGACAACCGTGATCGGTATATGACATGATGTTTAACAAATTTGATCACATCAATTGTCTTGACCAATCTCAACGAACGGCTTCGCCCACTTCGAGAAATAATCGCTATTGCCAATATGAAGCGATGTCCTTTTGAAGAAGGTGGAGAAATTGGACCGACGATATCCATTCCCCACGCTTCAAATGGCCGACGCGGGCGGTAGATGCAAGTGTTCCGAGGTTGGTGAAGGTAATTAGCATGTATTTGGCACGCATGGCATCGCTAGCGTGAGCCACGGATCCCTACCATTGTCGGCCAATAATAACCGAAGTTCCATAACTTGGGTCCGGTTGGGTGTGCTCCACAAACACCGCCATGAGCTTCTTTCAAGACTTGCTCGCTTCCTTAGTTGACGCACATCGGCAAGAACCCATCATATGGCCTTCTATATAAAGTCCGAATTGGGAATCATAGTAATCTTGATGCTCGCCGATGAATCGACTCTTTCTTTATGTCTTCGCAATATCCCATGCGTGACATAGTCGATGATCGGAACCGCCAGCCTCGTGCTTCAAGTGACTTAGGCTCGTCTTCGACCGCATGAATCAGTAATGCATATTTTGGCAAATAGTTGCCGACTAGTCACACTAACTTGCCGAGTAGCATTCTCGTGCGGCTAGCTAGGCCGCAAGGGACGCCAACAAGATTCCGCATAAGTGTTTCGCAAACGGGTACATGATCAATGTAAAAGCTTTCAAAGTCGGCTAAAGTTATGGTGCCGCATGATGAGGGATAAGGTCCTCGTGCCTGACTTCAGATTCTCCTCTTAGTTGTTTCACACTAGTCGCGGAATCCCCAAATGCTTCAAGGTGTTTCACGCCTAAATGTTTGGCTATGTCGAGACCAATCAATAACGCATTATATCGCCACGCTATTGGTGCATGGTTCGACAACTTACGGTATCACGTGGTTTTGTGGAGATATCAATACTACCCCCACCGCTACAACATGGCCGTGGGTCGCCTCGAGGTTCACAAAGAACAACCGCCATACATGTTCCTTAGAGACCGATTAGCTTCATAAGGTTCATCGTGCATGTCTTGATACAATTCGACTTTCCTTTCAATGGATGGTTAGCCATAAGATCACACACAGCTTGACCCTTCATCGCCTCGAGGTTTGAAGTGAATGTCGTATCGAGATAACAACAACCATCTAGCCATTCACCATTCAACGTGCAGCCGGGTCATGAATACCCGTGATAGGGTCAATTTTGGAGATGACGGTATGGTCCGTCCCCACTAGATAGTGCCGCATCTTTGGATGCGAAGACCAAAGCCAAACATTCCTTCGAATGGGAGGATATCGATATTCGCCCCCCATGCTGTCCCACCGAGGTAATAGATCGCCTGCTGCGGGCCATTGTCATCGCCCCGTGTTAAGAGACTCTAACGATACTCAGAGCGGATGTAAATCGAAGGGCTTTCCGATTTAGGTGCAACTAACACGGGGATTAGAAAGATACGCTTTTGATCTCTTCAATGCCTTCCGCAATCTTCATCCCAAACTAACGATACACCTTTCTTCATGAGCTTTGAGAATGGTTGACATTTCCGACAAATTGGAAATGAATCGCGAATGTAAGCCAACCGCCTTGGAGACCACGGCTCTCGAGGCTTCTAGGAGGTGGAAGTTCTGGATAGCTTTGACTTTGTCCGGTCGTATGATACCATCTGCCGTGACCACGAATCCTAGAAATTTGCCACTAGACATCCCCTAAAAGACTTAGTTGGGTTCATCTTCACCGATGAGCCCGCATTATCTCAAATGTTGCCCTCGTGTCGGTAAATGATCACTTTTGTGACGACTCTTGACCACCAAATCGCCCACGTAGCATTCAACCGTCTTCCGTGAATGTTGGAAGATAGTGGTCATGGCACGCCATGTAGCCCTGCTGCCGAAAGGCATAACCAGATAACAAGATATTCCTCGACGGTGTTCGAAAGCGCAGTGCTTTTCATCATCGGGTATTTTGATCTCGATTGTATCCCTAAAAGCCATCCATAAAGACATCCTTTCAATCCACATGTATTGTCGATAATGAGATCCGCGGATCGGTAGAGGAAAATCATCTTTCGGACACGCTAAATTTAAATCTCTGAATCGACGACGCGGTCGATCTGTCCGCTCTTCAAACGGTACTATATTGGCTACCCGCCGGGTGTTGAACCTCCCGAATGAACTCGCTCGATCGCTCTCGATTTCTTTCTCGATGGCCTTCATGACTTGAGGGGAAAATCGCCGCTGTCGTTGCTTAACGTGCTTAGCACCGGTTTGATATTAAGGTGGTGCATAGCCACTGAGGGTCTGCCGCATATCTTCATAACTCCAAGCCATCGATATATTCTCGCATCAAAGCGATGAGGTTCTCCTTTTCCTCGTGGTCAAACCATTATAAATATGGGTCTTGGATTAGCTTCGCCCCCATATTTACTCGGACTATTTTGTCATCTGGGTGGCTCGTTGTTCAAAACGATGTTCCCATTGCATCCCGAAATGTTGACTTAGTGGATCTCGAATAATGACAACCGATCATCCTCTTGAATTTCAAGTTGATCGCCTATCATATTGGCCATCGTGGACCGAAATCCATGTCTCCTGATCGACTTCGAATCCCGTGAAACCTGCACGATGAGTGCTACGAATCGCCTCGCCTCGACATGCCATGAGTATGATGGTGATTCATATCCCAACCCTTTACGAGCTTTATGATAATAATCATCGTCGACCTTCCCACACAAGCGATCGGATTGGTGTCTTGATACCTTTTCCGTAGCTTAGTCCTTCTTTTGCAAGGAAATCATACCCCATTTTCTTTCATCAAATTTCGCGCCGCTGCAGAAATATGAGAAGGGTTCCTTTTCCTCCGCTTTGGCTGCTCTAGCTTGTTTTGCAACGCCGATTGACCTTGCCGAGGATAATGTCTTTCGATCACTATTCCCGGCCGGTACCACAAAACCGCCATGAAGAGTCATTATTATGGGTCATCATGAACCATCAATCGAATTGGCATGTGCAATGTAGGTTCAGATATATAACCGTAAGGTATTCTCGACATTAAGATGACTTTAACACCCGGTGCAGCTAAATCATAATCTTCATTGAAAACGACGATATCGTCATCAAGATCATTCAGATCGATTACAAAGGGTTTTACATCATTGAAAACAACTCCTTGTTCGACTCTATGTCCTTCATTCCTGCCATAGTCCTCGATCGTGGTTCATCGGCTTGCCTTCCTCAAGGTAGTGGACGAATCAAGAAAATAATTCTCCACACCTTTGAATGGTTGCCTTCACGACCAATGTTTTAACCATCCCCTTCATCTACATACTTCACCATTGATGCAATGTAGACGGGACGATCAAGTTTTCATGGATCCAGGGTCGACCCAATAGCAAATTATAAGATGTATCAGCATCAATGACGTAGCAGGTGACGTCTGTCTTCAAGTCTCCTATCTGGCATCTGAGTTTGATTTTGCCCAAGGGACGAGAATTGGTGGCATTGAAGCCGTAGATGGTAGTCCCGGTTGTCGCTAAACGATGCAGCGGTATCCCAAGATGTTGTATAATTCTCAATGGGATGATACTCAGTGCAGATCCCGGGTCCACTTGAGCTCGGTTGATTCGGATAGATCCAATATAGCCAGTGAAGTACAACGGCCTATCATGCTTTGGGTTCTTCACTTGCATGTCCTCCGATGAAAAAGTAATGCAAGGTATCGGCCCTTTGAAGACATGGTGACATTGGGCACAAACTGGCCGAAGCTTCGGGAAATGAGCGAAAGGCTTCGTCCGCCAACGCTTCGCAGAGCTCGTAGATTGAGAAAGTAAGAGCTCGAACAGAGTGATCCTTGCCGGGATGTTGGAAAGTTGGGCTAACACATCGAACTGGAAAGGAGTCTTCGTTTCAGGCGTGTCCTTCCTGAGTGCTTTGTTGTAGCGACCTCCCTTGTCTTGGCTCACCGACCGGCGCTTCTTTGCTATGCCGGTGTTGCCTCGATACCCCTTAAGAACTCTTTTCCACCACGGGTGGCCAACGCCAGCGCCGGACGATTTGTTCCTTTTCTCCGCCGGGGTGGCGGCATAGTCTTCCCTTTGACTTTGAAGAAGTCCATTGTTCATCCGATAACAAGTCGTGGTGAACCCACATAATTTCGCCTTTCGGCGTAGTGTAAGGGACCATACCTTGTGCCTCCCGCTGTTGGAGGTCAAAGTTCACAACTCTGGCTTCCGCTTTATGGATCGGTTTTACACCATCTTGCACTTAGAATTCAAGAAAATCACCAAATTGGAGAGAGCACCTGTTTGCAGACACCTTCTTCTCGATCCTCTCGCAGAGTCATAACACCGCCTCTAACAAGACTTGGATCTTGTCCTTCAAAACGTAGCATGACTCCTGGTATACCATTCGATGGTACATGCAGATTTGGATCATCCGCCCTGAAGCTTCCTCCGCTTCCTCATTTCGGCGTGATCTTGTTCATTTTGAGTAAAGTTTTAAGGATTGGTATGACTGGTCATCCTTAAAGTCATACTTCCTCCGGGAGGACGGTCATATTCGATTCAGCTGAAGGGTCTCAAGTAGGTTGGGTCCCCTACCAAAGTCTCCTTCCCCTTCGATTGCTTTTGAGGAATAAAATTGTTCCGATTACCCTTTTATGACGAGAATCCCGGGCTCCTCGCCGATCCTCATAAGCATGTTCTCAACTTGTTCGCCTCGCCACCACTCCTTCCAAGAGTGTGCTTCAACCGCACCCATCTTTGAAAGTATGTTGATCGAGAGGTTGGCTCGCATCCCGATGAATGTCGCCTCGAGGCTTGGTCCCGAATGCAAGGACTGATTCGAATCGCTTGACGAAAGTGCCGACGGACTCCGCTCTTTGCTTTTCGCCAACAAGTGGCCATAGACACCCGTCATCATCAAAAAATCGGGCCATAAAAGCCTTTGCAAATCTTTCCAAGAGCCGATAGAACAGGCTCTAACCTTCAAACCATTCGGGCTTAATTTAAGAGTGCTAATGAATAATCGGGTCATAATAGGATCAAGTACCTATATGCGGTTTATGCTAATATTAGATGTGTTGCGACGAGAGCTTTTTCCGCCGAATCGCACTAAATTAAGTGGCTTGAATTTCGAGGATATGGGACATCATCCCATTCTATAGGATATGACCTCACCCCCTTAGACCGCCATTGAGTTTGAGAGCATCCACCTTTTGGAAATCCCGCAACATATGATCTTGTTTCTTTTGTATGCGGATTTGACTCCGCCAGATGACATTGAGTGGACATCATGATCCCCGTCAGTAGCCTTCTTGCTTCGATTTGGATCCTCCTTCGCCCATCTTCTTCTTGCCCACAAGTTTTCCATCATCATTTTAAACGCCGATAGATTCTTGTTGCGCAAGAATAGTAGCTTGTTGCTCTTCGATTCTTCGTCATCTCCTTTCTTCGCTCGCCATGAGGACCGGCCCGACACGAAATCGTTGTTCGGTTGAGACGCAATGCCGTAGTTCTCATGTTCTTCGGTACCCCTACCAATTGGCTATAGTCAAACGGGATTGTCACCGGCACGAAGATCTGTACTCGATAAGCTTTGGCTATTGATTAGTGCGCCGTGAACCCTGGGAATATTCGGTCGACGATTCAAGATCGTCATTGGTCTTGCTCTCTCCCAACCATGTTAATAGTCACCGGGAATGACCACCGGGTCGCTTGTTTCTACGGCGAAACCGCCGCCTAGTTGACAGTCCGATAATCGCCAAAACCAAGCCCGGCGTGTCGATGAACATCAGCCGCGATCGCAGATAAGCTTTCACGCAGCAATGAGATTGCATATGACTAACATCACGCTTGCGGTGAGGTAATCACGAGATCGGCGGGTGTTCCCCGGCTGATTTCAAAACGAGCCTCGATGAGAGAGGCTCTCCGAAGTCGAAGTTTGGCGACCGGCGCAGGCCGCTTCCTTTTGCCCCTGCGGCGAAGCTTATGGCAGGAGGTTCGCCGTCGGCGCAGGTTCGCCCGTTCTAATGGACCTCATGTTGTTGGGTAGGTTCAAGATGACGAGGTTCGCCATTCTCGACGCTTTACCACGGCAGGTTCGCCCACTTGCTTTGATGACACCCCATGTCGAGGTTCATGACGACGGGTTCATCATTTTGACGCTTGTTATGACGGGTTCAACGGAGCGATGTTCGCCATGTTGTTGGCGAAATTCGCCAGCACGAGGCTCACCTCTTTCAAGGGGACCTCACATTGTTGGCGCAGGTTCGCCACTTGGACCAGGCTCGCAGCCAGGCGACGAGGTTCGGCACCGGGCGACGCTTGTCATGTAGACGCAGGTTCGCACTGGGGCCACGCTCGCCTTGTGGACGCAGGTTCGCACGGCGACGCCGGGTGCACTCCAGGTTCGCAATGGGCTTACGCTCGCTTTGTAGCGAGGTTCTGGTCGGGCCATTATCGCCTTGTTCAACGAACCCTTTGATGATAACGAGGTTCGTTGATCTTCTTTGGACGATAATGGAATCCGTCCAACGAGACCAGAGCTCGAGCACGCCGGCGAAGCTTGGTTCTCATGCCGACGCTGTCCGCACGCCTTGAGAGTGAACCGTTAGGAGGTTCGTTCTTCCCATAGCAGCATGCAGGCTCGCCGTAAGTCAAAACTTGGCTAACAACATCCGAAGTTGACTTGGGTTGCTTAACAACCCACTTAGCCTCGGCCGGGCTAACTCTGGAGCCTTGTCCTTGAGCACGAGGCGTTCGTCGAGGTTCACTGAGGATTCAGCCAGTACACGGGCCGACGCCTCATACGACTCGACGACACTCCGTGCCTTCACCGGGCTAGATGCCCCAGGAGAGGAACCTCGCACTTACCCCGACGAATTCAATAACAAGGTTTGAACTCGGTTCCAACTACAATCTTGTCCGACATGCCACCACCACCATCGAATGAACGGTTGCTCCTAATCGTGGTCGCCATCTTCTCGTAGGGTCTAAAAAATGTATTGATTGAATGAATGTATTACAATCGAATTCTCGACATGAGAGGAAGAGGAGGTTGATTTGACTCCTCTTTGTATGGGTTCTTGGTGGCGAGAGGATGCTTCGCCGATGCTCAAGTCGAGGTTGCTTCCGTTGTGATCGGACCAAAGTGCGGGTGATCAAGAGGTTGTTGGAGAGGTTCTGATCTCTCCTATGCTAAGTATTGATCTTCCAAAGAAGTCTTAGACTTTTCCTTCCCAGCTTGCCAACCTCCTAGCCTCGTTGGGCTTTTGGCTATTTAATGGAGCTGCCGCGGCAATCGTCTTCTTTGCTTCTGATGCTTGGCTACTCTGATACTTAGCGGTACACTTTCTGATTAAGCGGAGCGCTTCACGGTAAAGCGGCTGCGGTGAGCAGCGGGTGGCGAACCTCGTCGGACTTCACGGTTGTGCGGGCGACCGTTTGAATGTCGAGGTTTCTGCTGTGGCGAACCTCGGATGAGTGTCGGGGTTCACTGGCGTAGGCGAACCTCGGTTGAATGTCGAGATTCACTGCGTAGGTGAACCTCGGTTGAATGTCGAGATTCACTGCGTAGGTGAACCTCGGTTGAATGTCGAGATTCACTGCGTAGGTGAACCTCGGTTGAATGTCGAGGTTTACTGGCGTAGGCGAACCTCGGTTGAGTGTCGAGGTTCGCTGCTTGGCGAACCTCGTTTGACTTTGATGCTGCGGGCGAGCCTCGTCAAACTCTTGTTGTGGCGAGCCTCGTCAAAGCTGCTGTTGTAGGCGAGCCTCGTCAAACCCGGCGTTGTGGCGAGCCTCGGCAGACCACCGTTGTGGCGAACCTCGTCGGACCATTGTTGAGCCGTTTCACCGTGCGAACCTCGTGTTAAGATCGAACTCGGCTTCCGCGTCGCGAACCTCGTATTGAGGTCGAAGTCCCGCCTCTTGAGCAAGTCTGGCTTTGAAGCTTGCCTGGTCTAGCCTCGGTTTAATGTCGAGATTCACTGGCGTAGGTGAACCTCGGTTGAATGTCGAGATTCACTGCGTAGGTGAACCTCGGTTGAATGTCGAGCCTCATTTGCAATGATGTTGTAGGCGAGCCTCGTCAAACTTTGAGGTTGTGGCGATTTTGGCCTATCGCGGCGAGCTTCAAACACATAGGCGAGCTCCGAGTCTTCATGCGAGCTTGTGCTTGAGGCGAGCTAAGCTCCTTTGGGCGAGCTTGCTCTGGGCGAGCTTGAGCGTGCTTCTGAAGAGCGGTCGTAACTTTCAAACCGTATGTCGGAATTGGACGAATTATATATGAAAATCGACTATCTCGACGAGACGGAGTCAATTGTTTCGGTCATTTAGCCCAATTCCTTCCGGTTCGAGAGA
>WHSE01000279.1:17500-30253 GCA_012295165.1 Asparagus setaceus
CTGAGGGGTCGAATTTGGAATTTGTACTAGTTTAATGACGTAGTGGTCGAATTTGAAATTTTGTCTAGTTTAACGACTTAGAGGTCAAATTGGATATTTATTCTAGTTTATTGACGTAGTGGTCAATTTGATTTGAAATATAGTTTAATAACATATAGGTCGAGTTGAGCATTTTGACCAGTTTAATGACGTAGAGGTCGATTTTAGAATTTGCTCCAGTTTAAAGACGTAGAAGTCAAATTTGATATTTCGTCCGGATTGTGTATTTGGACTAGTTTAATGACTTAGGGGTCGACACAATTGACGAATATTTTTACACAAGGTTATTTTCGAGTGCGTTTCTTTTCACACAAAATATTCTTTCATGCAGTTTAGGGACGTAGCGGTCCGATATGGTGTTTTCTTTCTACGCCGAATTTTTTATCTAGTTTAGGGACGTACAGGTCCGTTTTGGGTTTTGTGATTTGAATTCGCCTTTGGATTTTCAACATTTTGAGGGACCCAATTATGATTTCTGGACTTAATTGCAAAACTAGATTGAAATACAATTTCTGTATTTTTCTTCAGGTGTAAACTGCAAATTTTGAGTTGTTTCGAAGTTTCTAGACTTAAATGTAATTTTTGCAATTATTTCAGGGTGCAGACTATAAATTTCGGACTGTTCTGCAAAACTGGGCAGATGAGGGGTTTTCTGCAAATTCTGGACTGTTCAGGGGGCTGAACTGTAACTTTGGACTGTTCAGGGGCCTGAATAATAAATTGGTATTGTTTTAAAGTGCTTTGGTTTCTTTAGGGACCTGTGTGCATTTTTGAAAACCTCATAGGGTTTATTTGTAGCTCCTTTTCTTCTTCTTCATTTCCTTCTTTTCCTCTTTTTTTGTTTTGATCATGTGAAGCCATGCAAAGTTCTCTTTTTTTTTGTTTTGTTGATCACGTGAAGCCATGCAAAATTCTAATCTCTTTTCTTTTTTTTTTAATCTGTTGAACTCATGCAAAAATCCAAGTTAAAATTTAAAAAAAAATTATAAAAAGGAATATATTCTCGAGTGAGGACGGTGCCCCGGGTTGAACACGGTGGCTCGGGGTGAGGACGGTGCCTCGGATTGAGCACGGTGGCTTGGGGTTGAGCACGGTGGCTCGGATGAGGACGGTGCCTCGGGTGAGTACGGTGACTCGTGTTGAATTGTGATTTTTTTTTGCTTCATGAGAAGTGGTACGGTATGTCGCCTTTTTCTTGTTGGTGAACAGGCATGGCCATGAATTATTTAGCAGAGAGATGGTTCGGATTGGATGTTGGGTTCATGGCCAAAAAGGAGTGATGATGAAGAATACCTTGGCTTTGGTCAAAGTAGAGAGAGATTAAGAGAGGGATGACAGCCTTTTTTTTTCTTGCTGTGGATTTTTTTTTTTTTTAAGGTTTTGGTCTAGGGGATTATATAGTATAGGGACATAGGTGGGGATTGGATAAGGATTTGATTTTGTTGGATAAATTCAAATTCAAACAATCAACTTGACTTTATCTTTTGGCCATCTCTTCACCCATCATTGCATTATTCAAAGAAACCCTTATAATATTTTATTATTTAAATAAAAATTAGTTTCAACACGACCTTCAACAAAAGGGTACCTATACCCGAACCAAAATAGGTGGGTAGATAGAGAATACTTAGGGCCGTGAGTCAACTCTCTCTAAGGAACTTGGAAAAATAGCCCCGTATCTTTGGGAGTGACTGTTTATCAAAAGCACAGGTCTCCACAAAGTCATAAGACCATTTACGGGGACTGACGCCTTCCCAATGCCAGATGGTTAAGGAAGTTGGTGACCTAATGACAGGTGAACCAACGGCCGAAGCCTCGGTTAAGGTTTGACCCTTGAAAGCGTAATGATCAGGCCTTGTCTCGAGAGAGACTTCGATGAAAAGACATGTCTATGAAGATGCGGACCCTTTGCCACAAACGAAAGACCCTATGAAGCTTCAGCGATCCCTAGGATTGGCTTTGGGCCTTTCTTGCGCTTAGATGGAAAAGGAGAAGGCCTCTTACGGGGATGGGCGGGTGGGGGGATGGGCATTAGTGAGATACCACTCTAGAAGAGCTAGAATTCTAAACACCCTAATTTAATGCCTAAAACTATGTGCTTTTAAAAATAAATGGAGGTAAAACTTTAGGTTTATAGGCAGAAAATCATCTGTAAAAATGTGAGTCTATGAATAAAATGGGGATAAATTTTTAGATTTATAGGCAAAACCATCAACAATTTGTGATGTCATGACATTAGTATGAAAAAAGAAAGTAGAATAAATAATTTTTAAATATTTAGTTTAAAAATAGCATTATAAGAACTTAGGTAGCACGTTATAATAAAATAATAAATTGGTAGAATATAAATTAAATCTAAAATAATTTAGTAACTTTTTGGGTCTAGGCTTGAGTTTGGAAGTGGGTGGGTTCAAAAATAAATGGGGGTAAAACTTTAGGTTTATATGAAAAAAATCCTTTTGAAAGTTGGAAGGTTTAGAAAATGGAGTAAAGCATTAAATGTAATATTTTGGATCTAAGAGTCATTTTGAGAATAAGTAGATTAAAAATAAATGGGGATGAGACTTTGGGTTATAGAATAAAAAAGGTGAATTTAAAATAAATAGAGGTAAAACTTTAGGTTAATAGGGAAAACAATTTCTATTGTACATTACTTTATTATTATATTATTTTATTAAAACTCGTGAAGTATGCATTTTGATCTTAAATTGTTATTTTTGAAGTTCATGGGCTTAAAATAAATTAGTTTATAAATTAGGTTGATATGAAAAACGTCCCAATTTAATCCCTAAAAATTATGTGGGTATGCAACTAATAGCTTGAATATGAAGG
Source organism: Asparagus setaceus (assembly GCA_012295165.1). Classification (NCBI taxonomy): domain Eukaryota; kingdom Viridiplantae; phylum Streptophyta; class Magnoliopsida; order Asparagales; family Asparagaceae; genus Asparagus; species Asparagus setaceus. The sequence goes on from WHSE01000279.1 coordinate 20,372, forward strand.
ACTAGTTGTCCTTTTGAAAATGTTTGGCTATAATGGTAAACTCAATAACTTTATATATATCTACACACACACACACACACACCAAGATAAGTCCACAAGATTGCTACGGGTATTATTTACTGAGGTATTATCTCAGGACTATAGCGAGTTAAATTTGTCTTAGGATTAAAAGTCCCAAATCCAAACATAGCCTTAGGGTGTTTGTCATAATAAAACTGTAAAATTTTTTAATTCTATATTAGACCCTCAAGAATCCTGATTCATGAGTTCCAATTATTTTCCCTCCTTTAATGTGCTTCCACCTGTTAAGGAATAACTTAAATCATTATTATTCTCCACTCTAATTAGAATAATAAAATAGGAGATAAAACTGTCATTAGCTTCTTTTTATTTTTTTTTTTGGCAGCACCTGTACTTTGTAACCAAGCAACGAATGAAATTAAATGCTATATCTCTGAAGTAAGAGATTCTTTGCTCATATTAGTCACCATGAAAACTATGTTTCAAGATACTTGTAGTACTGACTACTTAATGTTATAAAAATTATCTAGTTTGAGTAATATCAACAAACTCATTCAGCATTTATATATTCTTCCAAAAATTAAGCATTTATATATGAAAAAGATAAATCAGATATGAATTATTACCCTTTTTCCTCCTAGAATAGCTTCATGCTCAATCTGAAAAAGTTCAATTGGACTCATTTACGATCATTTATAAATTAAAGATATAAAAGCTCTATATCTTAGGTATAATGCCATTTTTATAAATATAACTAATTTGTATATTAAGAAACATAAGTGTTGGGTACTCTCTTTGTATACATATTATTAAACATTAGTAAATTAAACCTATATGAAATGAAAAAGCGAAAGGGAAGATATATAGTCGTCAAGATAAATAAGCATTTTGATAGCTAATTAATGTTTTATAACTTTTCCTCATTTTTTTTGGGATAGAAAGTAGATAACTTTACCTTAGTTGCCCATAAGCTAAATCTAAAGTTTTGTCTTAAATCCTAAATTAAATGATTAATAATTTAACCAAGATATAAATGTTAGACTTGCCTATTTATTAATAATTTTGAAAACAAACTAAAGGACTAAAACATTTTACAATAAACTATGTAGATCATCGATAGCCAACCATTTAATTTATGTTAAAGATTAGGAGATAAGATTTGTACATATATCCGCGAAAAATATAATCTTCAAAGGAGCTTGCAAGTTCGGCGCATAATCATAAAATTATGTTAATAAATAGCACATTGTCATTATTCTCGTGCAAACTTCTCAAGATGTTCTCTCCATGAACTTGCTGGTAATCAAATTTTCCATGCAAGTAATAGAATCATTGATTAAAAATCTTATTAAGTATATATAATTTCATATAAGAGATCTAATGTTAAGATAATCTTGATCTTATTAAGGAGGGTCGTAGTGAGATCATGATTGCATTAGTAAGGTTCATGTCTGCAAACACTTGCTACAAAAATAAGGATTTATTGGTATTGCATATTACATTTCTATCTAATACCATGCATTTTCTGATATCATTAACCATAGCTATTATTTTTATGAGGTCACTGCAGTAATTACGCAACATGTAGCAAGATGAGGTTGAAGAAGAGATTGAAATTTAAAACCAACCATCGCTCTAGCAAGCAAACATGGGAGATAGAGAGATAGGAAGGGAGCTAGTAAGCGGTGGAGAGAATGGATCAAATGATGGTTTTTATTAGAGTTACTGGGGAGTTTATTATTGGATTTATTGGGGAAATTACTAAGGTTGAGCTACTGGATAGGAACCAAAGAGTTTATAACATATGAGGATCATACGGAATGTTAAGAAGTAAAGCTTCACAAATTTTCCTTTGCATTTGCATTTATATGTATGTGTTTTATATATGCATGTGTGTTTTATCATTATATTAGATTAGATTATAAACTATTGATATTAATTATATTCTCATTTAGAAAAAAAAAAGATATTAATTATATTCTAGTGAATGAGCAAACTAATTTTGGAAAAATTAGGAGGTGCATAGTTAATAAAAGTTTATGGATAATTATTTAAGATTTAATTATAAATAATGGTACAATTGTGAATTATCAAAATTTAAGAGGGTAAAAAGGCAAAAGTTTTGACATGAGTATTCTCATGAGTATTCTCTTTTATAAGTATATATATATATATATATATATATATATATATATATATATATATATATATATATATATATATATATAGAGAGAGAGAGAGAGAGAGAGAGCTCCTATAAACTTAAGTGTATAGGGAATAGTCATACACCAACTTTTCTATCCATTGATGTTGTCTTGGGATCCGTGAAAGATATAAAGCCCACTTTGAGATTTGTGCATCTCTTGATTTCACCTGATTCCAAGGCAACATCAATGGATACTCTAAAGTTGGTGTAGACTATTCGCTATAAACTTAAGTTTATAGGAGCCTTGTTCTATATATATATATATATATATATATATATATATATATATATATATATATATATATATATATATATATATATATATATATATATATATATATATATATATATATATATATATATATAGTAAAGTCTATAAACTTAAGTGCATAGGAACACTTGTCCACCAAACTTTTTATCCCTTCATTATGCTTTGAGATTTGTGCTACACATCAATGCATTCTTTGAGATTTGTGCCTTCATTTGTATCACATGCTAGCACAAATCTCAATGCAAAATCAATGGATAAAAAGTTGGTGGACAAAGGACTCTATCCACTTAAGTTTATAGAGATTTACTATGTATATATATATATATATATATATATATATATATATATATATATATATATATATATATATATATATATATATATATATATATATATATATATTCACTTGCTATTGTCTATTTTATAGGACAACTAAACATGTTACAAAGAAACTTGATATCACATTAGATCTCATCTCTACTTTGTCACACTCTGTCACCGAAACAAGATCTACAAATAAAAACATCATGAGAAAATACTTTCTAGATAAAAGAAATTTCTCTTTTTTTTGTCATGTTCATTTATCACTCTCGATCTGGCGTCAAGCACCTAGCTTAACGACCTGACGCCACAGTAACACTAGCAATGTAATATAAGAAAGAAAACTAGCGTGAGATACAAACTTCAATCTGAATTGATAATGCACACTTTTTCCACATGAGTCGACATCAATAAACTTTATTCATGTGTGAACCGTGAGTGAATTAATCTACAGTTCTTGTATTATAGTATTTCACATTTACGGTGTTCTCATAAAGATTGATGTTACAACAACGATAACCACAATGAAGAGGAAACCAGGCAATATTCAAAAGAGCCTTCTAAATTTTGCATATATATATATATATAGAGCAAGACTCCTATGAACTTAAGTTCATAATGAATAGTGGTGCACCAACTTTTTTATCCACTCATCTTGTCTTGAGATCTGTGATGCACAAATCTCAAAATGGGCTTTATATCTTTCACGGATCCCAAAGCAAGATGAGTGGTTAGAAAGTTGGTGCACCACTATTCATTATAAACTTAAGTTCATAGGAGCCTTCTTCTATATATATATATATATATATATATATATATATATATATATATATATATATATATATATAGAGCAAGGCTCTATGAACTTAAGTTCATAATGAATAGTGGTGCACCAACTTTTTATCCACTCATCTTGCCTTGAGATTTGTGATGCACAAATCTCAAAGTGGCCTTTATATCTTTTACGGATCCCAAAGCAAGATGAGTGGTTAGAAAGTTGGTGCACCACTATTCATTATGAACTTAAGTTCATAGGAGCCTTGCTCTATATATATATATATATATATATATATATATATATATATATATATATATATATATATATATATATATATATATATATATAGATTAATAGGTATCCTTGTCATATGGGGATTTTCCTCATATACGTTTAGGTGGTACAATCTCCACCAAGTATGCTTTTAATAAAATAAGAGACATTCTCTCTCCTACTTTATTAGCTTGGTGGAAATTGTGCCACCTCAGCGTATATGAGGGAATCCCCTCATATGACAAGAATACATGTTAGAAACAGGGCAAATCAAGAGAAAAGTATAATTTTATTCATTAGTATTGGGGTCTATATATACAAGAGGAGTGGTCTCATTCTTCTACTCTATCCGATGTGGGACTAAACAAAAGAGGTCTATTCCTATCTAACATAAAGAAATAACTCTCAACACTCCTCCTCAAGATAGGCGAAAGATATCTATTAAGCCCATCTTGTCACACCCTCTAGCTAGGTCTACTGAGCTAAGTCCTTTAGTCAAGCAGTCTGCAGCCTGATTCTTAGTTGGAACATGGCCTAACTCCAGTAGCCCACTGTTCAGCTTCTCTTTGATGAAGAACACATCAATCTCGATGTGCTTGGTTCTCGCCATGCCGCACCGATTGTTGGCAATACCGAGAAGGACTTGTTGTCGCACCACAATCTAATCTTGGCCCCTTGATCTAGCTTTAGCTCCACCAGCATGCTTTTCAGCCACATCATTTCCGCAACCCCCACGGTCATTGTTCTGTACTCTGCTTCAACTGTTGATCTTGCCACCACAGATTGCTTCTTGTTTTTCCAAGAGACTAAGTTGTCTCCTATAAATATGCAGTACCCTGAGGTAGACCTCCTATCATCTCCGCAGCTAGCCCAATCTAAGTCACAGTAGCCCTCAATGTTCACATGGTCACTCTTCCTGAATATCAGCCCTTTGCCAGGGGCACCCTTCAGATACTTCAGGATCTGATATACTGCATCCATATGACCCTTCCTCGGGTCATGCATGTAGCGGCTCACCACGCTCACCGCAAATGAAATGTCTGGACGTGTGTGACTTAGATAGATCAACCTACCAACCAGCCTCTGATATCTCTCACGATCAAGCGGTTCTCCGCCTCGAATCGGCTTGAACCTCCGATCGTCGGTGTAGTAGCGGGTTTGCACCCCAACATTCTGTCTGCGCAAGAAGATCCGGTGCATACTTTCTGCGGGAGAGAACAATCCCTCCACTCCATGAGCTATCTCTATTAGAAAGTATCGAAGTGACCCGGATCCTTCACTTCAAATTCTTTGCTCAATCTCACCTTGATGCGGGCAATCTCTTTCTCATCATCCCTGTGATGATCATGTCATCTACATACACCTGCAAGCATAGTGATGTGGCCCCACTTCTTCGAAGAACACAAGATGGTCGGCATTGATGCGCTTGTATCCCATACCAATCATAGCCCTCCTAAACACAGCCGAACCGGGCTCGGGAGGCTGTTTTAGCCCATCTGAGACTTCTTGACTGCGGACTTTACCCATGCGTCACGTGCCAAATCTGGTGGTATCTCCATATACACCTCCTCCACTAGATCTCCATGAAGAAAGGCATTCTTCCGCGTCTAGTTGGTGTAGTTTCCATCTACTATTTCTGGAGAGAGATCGGTGTCGAGCGGTGCTCATCTTAGCCACTGGTGTAAAAGTCTCATCGTAGTCAATACCGTATGTCTGGCTGTACCCTTTTACCACCAGTCGTGCCTTATAGCGTTCAACCTGCCCTTCTGGATTCTGCTTCACAGTAAACACCCATTTGCATCCCACTGTTCTTTTCCCTGCTGGCAGTGTCACTAACTCCCATGTGTGGTTCTTCTCGAGAGCCCCCAGCTCCTCGTGCATGACTGCCTTCCACTTTGGGTCCTTCTTAGCAGTCTACCAGTTGTTAGGTATAGTAACAGAATCTAATGATGCAATGAATGCTCCATGTGAAGGGGATATGTTAGAATAGGAAACAAATTGAGCAAGATCCCAACCATATCTGTCAGGAGGATTACCGCATTACTGCGAGTAGTTCTCCTTACAGTCTTGAGTAATGAAGCGGGAAGATAGATAGAAGGAATGATATCACGAAGTGGAGGATGGTGTAGGTTTCTCAAGAGTTGGGCGAGGCGGGGCCGAGAGACTTCGGCGCTTGGAGTGTAGGCACCTCTGACCTGTAGCACATCACGGCCTTTAGAGCGCCATTTGCTTCTCCCTCCTTATGTATGTCACGTAACTCCTCTTGAGTGTAGACAATTCCCTCACAGCTGTAGGCCTAGCACCCCTTGTCTCCTCCTCCTCCTCTTTGTCTTCATCCTCCCCTCTTTGTCTTCATCCTCCTTCTCCTCTGAGTAAGGGACCGAAATTAGGATTGACCCCCTTGACCTCTCACCATTCTCCCCCTCTCGCCTCATACCTCCAGTATCGGGCGAGTCTCCAAAGGGTGAAGTTACCCCCAATGTGTAGTATGGCTCGAGCTCTCGAAACCGCACATCCATCGCGACAAGCGACCTTTTTCCACGGGCTCCAACAGACATACCCTTTCTGTGTGCCAGAGTATCCCACGAACATACACTTCACAGCCCTGGGGTCCAGTTTCCCAACAGATGGTCTGTTGTCCTTCACAAAACACACACAGCCAAACACCTTCAATGGTAGGGTCCCCCCGTTATCTCCCTTCAGTGTCTCACGCGGAGATTTCCATTTCAATACACTCGAAGACATCCTATTGATTAAGTGAGCAGCCGTCAAAACTGCTTGTCCCCATAATATTTTTGGGACATTCATTGCCATCATCATACTCCTAGCAACTTCTAAGAGATGTCTATTCTTCCTCTCTGCTACTCCATTCTGAGCTGGGGTGTATGTGCATGTAGTCTAGTGTTGTATCCCTTGAGCTGACAGATGCTCTCTAAATATTCTGTTGGTGTACTCTGTCCCATTATCTGACCTCAACACCTTTATCACTGCACCATACTGAGTCTGGATGTGCCTATGAAAGTCTTTGAAATAACCAATTACATCATTTTTATTTTTCATCAGGTACACCCAAGTGACTCTAGAAAAACAATCAATAAATGTAACAATATACTTGCATCCACTTATAGAATTTATTAGACAAGGTCCCCATACGTCAGAATGTATCACCTCAAAACTATAGGAACTCCTATTACCCGAACCGACTTAAAAGCTTCTAGTAAGCTTCCCAAACTCACAAGCATCACACTGAAGCTTCTGTTGATTTGCTTTCTGAAATAAGGTTGGATATATTTTACCCAGAATACTAAATGAAGGATGTCCCATCCGTTTATGATGTAGCATCAACTCATCCTCTGCGCACACCTCAGTTCCTCCTGCTCCCATCCTCTCCACCATAGATGTCAGCACTAAGTCCATCCCTTCACGGTCCAGGTACCACAGCCCGCTATGCCATGTGCCAGTCCCAAGTCTTCGCCCTGTCCCCCTCTCCTGAAAGATCACCTTAGGAATATCGAAAGAAACAACACATTTCAGTTGAAGGATAATGGCACTAATGAATAACAGGCTAACAGGAAATGAAGGAGCATGCAAAATATTAGATCGTGTTCTGAGCACGTACAATGCGGTGCCTTTACCGACCACGGCTGTCTTTGTACCATCATAATCTGGATACTCTCTAGCTTTGCCAAGTGAGTATAAGACGAGAACTCACTGTCATTGCCAGTTACATGTCCGGATGCTCCAGAATCCATTATCCAATCTGTGGATCTAGTGGCAGCCATGGATGCAAGGGCATGTGCGTCGTTCATACCTTTGTTTGGGTGTGCGAAGCGTAGCGGCATAGTCTCCTCGAGGCGATAGATGCACCCTCGGACCGCGTCGTCTACGGCTTTACGTTTCCTTCGGTCTTTGCCAAGAGAGCTCGATCCTCCTCGGTAAAGTCATCTCGGCTTCTTCATCCTCCTCGCCGCGGCAGTTCGCCCGATGGCCTCTTCTTCCACCTCGCCGGCCTCCCGGCGGCGACCGCATCGACCTCCGGCGTCATCCACGGTTCCTCTTCTTGGATGACTTAGAGCACATCGCCTCCGGATGTCCTATCTCTCGCGGTTAAAGCGCCTAGTCTCCCTCTGAATCCGGTATTACGAGTTTGAGACCACCAGTCTTGACTTCTCTCGAAAGTCTACTGTCCCGGCACAGCACGTCGGCTCTCTTCCTGTATCATAGCCGAGACTGCCTCCTCCAGAGATAGAATCTTCGTCTAGGCTAGTAGCATCGCCGTCCTCTGCTCAAATGATGGAGCCAAGCCTCGGAGGAATAGCATGGTCCTCTTCTGCAAAGAGGCCTCGTGCTCCTTGCACTCGGGGTCCCACGCAGCTAGCTAGGGGCGAGAAGTGATCGTGATCGACCACAAGCTCGGCTCGTGGCGTGCGCTGTCTGATCCTCTCTCCTTGGACTGTAGCGCTGATCACCTTTTCGATCTGGAATACCCTCAGGTTATTCCCCACCCCATCATAGGTCCTCCTCAGCTTCTCCCAGACATTACGCACCTTCCCAAGGCCATCTACCGTAGGCACGGTGGTGGACTACTGAATGAGAAGCCGATATACACCAACATATGAGTGGACTTCCACTCATCTCTTCCTGCGGATCCCTCGGTAGCTCGGTCTTCTCCCGTCGGATATCCATCGGGTTCCTCCCGCAGGGTATATCTCACCGTAGCGACCAACTCGGATATGTCGGCGGCCCTTCGAGCTTCCGTCGATAGGTGGAAACTCTATCTTCTTGGGCGGTGACTTTGTTGAGCCCTCTCCATTTGTCATCCTCATGAACGGCATCATAGTTGAAACATCCTTCTGATTCAACTTCTTGATGAGTTCGCCATCGGGTTTGTGCGGTCTCCATCGATCTAATTTGTGTTCGGTTCCCTCACACCGATCCCATAAATCTAGATCCCACACGACCTTCAACATCACCCTCTTCTCATCATCCACCTTGCCCCGTTCATCTCATCTCCTCAACACGAGGGGCTACGATCAAGGGATTATTTCATGAAGGAAATAATCGCTAAAGTGAGTGAAATCGACCAGCGAAATCACCACTCTTCGGGGATCAAAGCAAGGTTTGATCTAGAGGTCAAGTCGAGAGGATTATTTCACGAAGGAAATAATCGCCAAAGTGAGTGAAATCGACCAAGCGAAATCACCACTCTTCGAGAATCAAAGCAATGTTTGATCGGAGGGTCAAGTCGAGAGAATTATTTCCAGAAGAAATAATGAAAGAAAAGCGGCGAATAATGCGGTGATGAAGCGATGTTGGCGATGGTGGCGATAACATTTTTGCGGCTAGGGTTTTGGAGGCTCGATACCATGTTAGAAATAGGGCAAATCAAGAGAAAAGAGCAATTTTATTCATTAGTATTGGGGTCTATATATACAAGAGGTGGTCTCATTCTTTTACTCTATCCGATGTGGGACTAAACAAAAGAGGTCTATTCCTATCTAACATAAAGAAATAACTCTCAACAATACCCATTAATCTCACATATATATATATATATATATATATATATATATATATATATATATATGAAATGACTCGATGAGCTTAAGTTAAATGAATAGTGGTGCGGCATTTTTACCATGCTGCGAGATTTGTGATCCTGAATGCCGAAATTAGCGCTTTATCTGGGATCAGGGATGAGTGGTTAGAAAGTTGGTGCTTTATTCGATATGAGAAACTTAAGGATCATAAAGCACTATTTCTATATATATATATATATATATATATATATATATATATATATATATATATATGTAGGGGTCAATCAGCGGACTGATTTGGCATTATTTTGGCATCAATTAGGGTTCTAATTAGGACTCTAATTAGGGGCTGATTAGAGTCCTAATTGGAATTGATTTGGGCCCCAATTAGAATTCCTACTTCTTGCCAAATAAGTCCTTGTTCAAGAGGTTGGGTTCATATGGGATTGTTATAAATACCCATACTCCTCCT
>WHSE01000037.1:0-38186 GCA_012295165.1 Asparagus setaceus
AAGAAAGAAATTTAAGGAGAGATTTGTTAATTTCTTTGTGGAGAACCGTAATCAAGGCTTCAATTTGTCGTCGGAGGAGAAAGCGATTGATTCGAGTTTTGTGAGTTTGAGAGGGAGGGCTTTGTGGATTTGCCATAGTGGCCGAGCCGCCGCCATTTAGCCGGCACCTCGGCCGTTGGCTTGCACGCCGCCGCGTGGTTTGAGCCACTTCGCCACTTCTGGGTCAGGCCAAGCCGCAAGCTACCGTTTCTGCCTTCGGGTTTGGGTTCCGTCTATACTTGATTCCGGGACTAATTCTTGGTTCGTTCCGGTTCAACGGTCCTGAAATCCGATCGTCCGTTCAAGTCCGGTTTAAACTTGGGTTGTCATTCGCCGACTCCCGTCCGCGAGTTGGCCTTGGGGATTTTGTAAGTATTTTTCAGCGCCTCTGAGATACCCCTCCAAAGCGTCTGGTCGATTCTTGATGAGTGCGGGATGCTTTGGACATGATAGTTCGACCTTGATGGTGAGGGTCCCATAAGATAGCTTCAAGTCTTCAATTCTTCGGACCATCCGGTTCTTTGTAGGATTTACGATAAGATCACGGTGCGCATTTATTGTCGACCGCTTGTTATCTTGACTTCGAAGGCGGTGGGTGAGTTTTGTTTGTAACTTCGTGTCGGTTGGTCGTTGTTTGACTAACCATCGGACTTTGGACTTCTCCATATGTCGTGAACTCCTTTGTTGGCATTACACATGGTCGTGGTCGAGTACATGGAATTTCATAACCCTCACTCGGCTAATCCCTTCATCATCCGCGTCGTTGTTGGTTTAGCTACAGCGGAGGATATGATTATCCGATGTCAACATGACTTTCACTCCTCGTTGAAATTTTGGAAGCGGTTTATACTCGTAATCCTAGTTGGAGTAGGATTGGCGACGTGTTGATTAGCGTCGATGCCATCCATACGATCGAGTTATCCCTAAGAATATTTCTTGTGAAAATATTCTTAGGAACTTCGACAAATTAGGAAGCGGTTTATACCGTAATCCTAGTTGGAGTAGGATTAGGCGGCGTTGATGCGTCGATGCGATCCATACGATCGAGTTATCCCTAAGAATATTTTTGTGAAAATATTCTCGGGAACTTCTCGATAAATTAGGAAGCGGTTTATACCGTAATCCTAGTTGGAGTAGGATTAGGCGTAGCGTTGATGCGTCGATGCAATCCGCCGCGATCGAGTTATCCCTAAGAATATTTTTGTGAAAATATTCTTCGAGAACTTCTCGATAAATTAGGAAGCGGTTTATACCGTAATCCTAGTTGGAGTAGGATTAGGCGGCGTTGATCGTCGATGCAATCCATACGATCGAGTTATCCCTAAGAATATTTTTGTGAAAATATTCTCGGGAACTTCTCGATAAATTAGGAAATAGTTTATACCGTAATCCTAGTTGGAGTAGGATTAGGCGGCGTTGATGCGGCGTCGATGCAATCCATACGATCGAGTTATCCCTAAGAATATTTTTGTGAAAATATTCTTCGAGAACTTCTCGATAAATTAGGAAGCGGTTTATACCGTAATCCTAGTTGGAGTAGGATTAGGCGGCGTTGATGCGGCGTCGATGCAATTCAGCAGTGTTATCTGCCGAATAAACCTTGAGAATCTTTCCCAAATATAGCGGAGGAATTAGGAGCCAATTAGCGGACTGATTTGGCCATCTTGACATTCAAACAAGATTCCAATTAGGACTCCTAATTGGGGCTGATTAGAGTCCTAATTGGAATTGATTGAGCTCAATTAGAATTCCTACTTCTTGCCAAATAGGAGTCCTTGTTGAAGAGGATTGGGTGCATGTGGGGTTGTTATAAATACCCACAAAGCTTCTTTCTTCTGACCTAGGCGGCCCCCTTTGCTCTCTTCCTCTTGTTTTCATCTCGTCTCATGCCGTCTCATCTCCTTCAATCAACAAGGTATGTATCACGAGAGCCTCACGAGTCCTTTTTCTTCTTTTCTTCTCTCTCTTCTTTGTGTATGCGGTGATGAAAACCACGAGGAGAAAGGACGAGGCCATGATGTGAAGCGGCCATAAGCGGCGGCTGCGAGCAGTAGCGGCGCCCGTGAGTCTCCTTGTGGCCTTGACAGCCAAGCGCCAGCCAGCGCCGGCGTGGCAGTGCTAAGCGCCAGGCCTTGTGAGGCTATTCTTCGCGCTTCGCTGGCGCCATGCAGTATTGAAGCGCCAGGCCGCCGAGCTGGCGAAGCGGCGCCAGCCTTGCGGCGCCTTCTTGTTAAGCCCGGCCAGCGGCGCCATGGCCTTTCCGAGCGCCAGCGGCGGCGTCCGCAGCCGGGTGCTCGTCGTGTGCTCGGCGTCGGATTTTGTAGCTTTTTTGACCTTTATTTGCTGATCTTCCACTATGTATCTGACTCTATTCGTCTTCTTTTGCAGTTTCCGATGTCGTCGGAAGATCCGCAGCGTTTGAGTCGATCAACTCAAGCACCGGCGTGAATGCCGCCTCCTTCTTTCGGTGGTCGCCCGGCGTCATCATATTCTCGTACATATATCGTTGTATCCAGCCGTTCTCCTTTGTGGCGATTGGGAAGAGCCGAGATTCTCCCGTGAGGATTGAGGCTTCAAATGTCACGTTCGTTATGACCCGCCGTTCTCCTTTGTGAGCGATTGGGAAGAGCCGAGATTCTCCTTCGTGAGGATTGAGGCTTCAAAGATCACCGTCTCGATGCTTTTTAGCGGGGCGATTTTACACCGTAGGAGGTAAGTAACTTTACCTATTGTTCGTCTTAATTGCATTCACTTTCCTAATGCCTTCTTTTTGCAGACTTCTCAATGGAAGATCTCGTGGCGGTGGTTTATATGGCAACACTTCCGTGGATGACTTGCTGGCAGCTTGGTCACAAGGCGATGCTTGCATTGGTGAAGATTTCCACGAAACTACCATCCCGAAGAAGGTATGAATTTTCTCTTAATTATAGGACCGGCCGTTTGGCCAATACCACTATAATTAAAAGAGGCAGCTCCCCTTGTGTAGTGGCGGGGACTCCTCTTCGGCTTTCTCCGAGAATCGTCGACGGCGACCGTTGAGATAGATGAGCACCGAGGACTTAGGCTGCGGTTGGCGGTATCCAGCGATAGATCGCCTCTGGTGGACTCACTAGCCTCTGAAGCTACAGAAGGAGGCGGGTAAGGGTCTTCTAGCCAAATAAGCTTTAGCCAATTTTTTACTAAAATCCTAAAGTCCTCTTTTCTTACGTGCGAGCCTACATCTCGACTCCATGATCGGTGAGGCGTTGATCTTTGGATGAAGATCCATCCCATCTCATTATCTGTTTGGAAATCGGCTCATTCTTTTCTTTGGTGAACAACTTGATCGAAAAGGTCCTTCATGGCGGGCTTTCTCTTCATCGATTCAGACCCTTTGCTTGATCCGGATGGCTTTGATCACGGGACATGGGTTATAGCTCGAACCGTTGTTGATGACCTTGCCCATCACGGAGGAAGCTTGAAGCTGCAAGAGGCTGCGGGTAGCGGGGCTTCCTCATATGTAAGCTGCTCATCTGGGCTCGCGTTTAGAGGCATGGCGATGCTTCGTGTTTTCTTGGGCTCGAAGTCCGGATCTCGAGAAACCGCCGATCGGCTTGGAGCTGTTGTTGCTTGAGATATATTCTTCCTTAAGCCACATCGGAGGCGATATTGTGGCGAGTCGCGGAAGGATAATCTTTGCTCGAGAGCTCCATCTTTGAGGAAGATAGGATGGCGGTTTGGGTGGCCAAGGCCAACAAGGAAGAAGCCCTCATCGTTGCGTCTAGGGCTCGATGCCGAAGCGGCCGGTGAGCTTCGAGGCAACTCTGAAGACGAACAGATGAGGTCCCGGAGAGAGTTGCGGGAAGAACTCCACGGGCCTACAATGGTGAAGTGTCACCGGCTTGAGCGGCAAATCCTTTGTCATAGACTTGATGTTTAGCGGTTGTAGTTCTTTCTATATTTGCTTCAAATGAATAAGATCCATTCCTTTCATTGTTTATTATGATTCTTTTACCCGTTAGAAATAATTAACCATAATACTTATAGGATTTTTGGCAAACCCTCGACCATCAGCGGGTTTGATTAGCCTTTACCAACTTCTGGTTTGAGTTGGGCTGGCGTCGCGGATCATGCGGATCCGTTCCACGCGTGGCGTTGTGCTAAAAGAATGAAACTCTTCTAGACTTGTTGCTATGATATCGAATACATAGGCCATTACTCTTTTACGGGCAAGAGACCACCCGACAGCGTGTTACCGTAGACTCATCCCTTCTTAGGCGGGATAAAATTCCCAGTCGAACTCACGGTGTCTTCTTCAATCGGAGAAAGACTAAACCCGACAGCAGCGTGTGGCGTTGACTTTATCCCTTCTTAGGCGGGATAAAATGCCCCGAATCGAACTCGGTGTCTTCTTCAATCGGAAAAAAACTAAACCCGACAGCAGCGTGTGGCGTTGACTTTAGGGTTATTAGCCAACCCGACCCTCAGCGGGTTTGATGAGCCTTTACCAACTACCGTTTGAGTTGGGCTAGCATGTAGATTATCTAAATCCGTTCTACACACAGCGTTGTGCTAAAAGAATGAAACTCTCTTAGACTTAATGCTACGATGTTGAATCACGTGAAGCCGTCTTTTGTCACGGGAATAGACTACGACAGCGTGGTAGGCGTTGGCTTTATCCCTTCTTAGGCTTGGGATAAAATTCCCAGTCGAACTCTGGTGTCTTCTTCAATCGGAGAAAGACTAAACCCGACAGCAGCGTATAAAGGCGTTGGCTTTATCCTTCTTAGGCTTGGGATAAAATGCCCGAATTGAACTCTGGTGTCCTCTTTGGCCGGAGAATGGCGAACGGATTAAGATTGATTGAGGTGGGAAAGGAAGAATGTGTTCTATTTCAGGGATGAGGCTATGTGCGAATTCCTTCTTTGTTGGAATCGAAAAGACTTCGAGGCGACCTTGATCGGACAACACGATGCGAAAATCGGCGCATACCTTGATCGGCTACCTAAGATGAAGATGGAACTAAGAGTGGGATCTCCACTCAGAGAACGAAAAGACTTCGAGCGACCTTGTCGGACAACACGGTCACGAAAATCCCGGCTATACCTTGGTCGGCTACCTAAGATGAAGATGGAACTAAGAATGGGATCTCCACTCCGAGAACCGAAAAGACTTCGAGCGACCTTGATCGGACAACACGATGCGAAAATCCGCGTATACCTTGATCGGCTACCTAAGATGAAGATGGAACTAAGAGTGGGATCTCCACTCCGAGAACCGAAAAGACTCGGTGACCTTGATCGGACAACTGGTCACGAAAATCGGCGCATACCTTGATCGGCTACCTAAGATGAAGATGGAACTAAGAATGGGATCTCCACTCAGAGAACCGAAAAGACTTCGGCGACCTTCGATCGGACAACACAGTGCGAAAATCCGGCGCTACCTTCAGTGGTAGCTACCTAGGATGAAGATGGAACTAGAGTGGGATCTCCACTCAGAGAACGAAAAGACTTCGGCGACCTTGATCGGACAACTGGTCGAAAATCGGCGCATACCTTCGGTCGGCTACCTAAGATGAAGATGGAACTAAGAGTGGGATCTCCACTCAGAACCTAAAAGACTTCGAGGCGACCTTGATCGGACAACCTGATGCGAAAATCCCGGCATACCTTGATCGGCTATCTAGGATGAAGATGGAACTAAGAGTGGGATCTCCACTCAGAGAACGAAAAGACTTCGAGGTGACCTTGATCGGACAACACAGTGCGAAAATCGGCGCATACCTTGATCGGCTACCTAGGATGAAGATGGAACTAAGAGTGGGATCTCCACTCCGAGAACCGAAAAGACTTCGGGTGACCTTGATTCGGACAACACAGTGCGAAAATCGGCGCATACCTTGATCGGTAGCTACCTAGGATGAAGATGGAACTAAGAGGGATCTCCACCGAGAACCTAAAGACTCCGTGACCTTCACGGACAACCCGGTCCGAAAATCCTACAAGATACCTTCAAAGGCCACCGAGATGAAAGGTGAAACCCTTCCGTTTGACACGAAAAGTTTTGCGGCTTGGAGAGGAAGGATTTTATATTCTCTCTCGGCGTGAAAGGAATTTTGAGTAGGCCTCTTGTTCATAGAAGGAATCAAGAGGGATTTTGGTAATGTACCCGGAAAATTTGTAGACCCTCAGTCAAGGAATTTGATCGGTGGGGAAATTGTGATGGAGGATAAATCTAAGGTTATCCTCGCGAAAAGTGGGTGAAACATCCACGAGGAACTTCCGTCGAAGCGGGTTATCGAAGATACTATGGGTAGTATTTCTTGGGAACTTCCCATTTATCGGCATTAATTGCGTTCGCCATTTTGGGTAATTAGGCGTCGCACCATTGGAGTAAACCGTTTCTATTACAAGCGGGCCCTCCCATTTAGGTTGAATTTACCTTTCTTTTTGGAAGTGAGGATTATCGGTCGTCGGCGGCGAGGACCAAATCTCCTTCTCTAAAGGTTCTCTGTCGAACTTTCTTGTTGAAAGCCTTGACATCCTAGCTTGGTAGAACTCAATGCATTGTTGAGCCTCGAGCTTCTCATCTAACATCTCAAGCTCTTGAGGCGTTTTTGATGTTGTTCTTGATCGTCATCTGTTGAAAGGCGTCGCGAAGTGGCGGGATCTGAATTTCCAATGGGAGAAGCGCTTCACGCGTGACCCGAGAGATGCGGGGTGGCTCGGTTAGGCGTCTGGTTGTCGCGTCGCCCGAGTGCTTCTCGAGTTTATCATCGGTCTAAGCTTGTTACTTTTCACAAGCTTGTGCGAATTTTGATAATCGTCTTGTTGAATGCTTGGCTAATCCATTTCTTCTTTGGATTATAAAGCATTGTGAGACATCTTGTATCTTGAATTTCTCACAAAACGATGAAGGAATTGGCGATAAATTGGGGACCGTTGTCATGCGATCCGTTTGGGACACCGTGTCGATAGATGACATGGTGTTTGATAAACTTGATGGCGGTACTCGCCTTTACTTCCTTTAGCGGGATTGCTTGACCCACTTGGAGAAGTAGTCGGTGATCGCTAGAATAAACCGATCTCCTTTAGCGGCGGAGGAAAAATGGGACCTACCGTCCATTCCCCATGTCTCGAATGGCGGGATGTGGCGAAGGATGCGATTGCTCTGGCGGTGATGCATATAATTGGCGTGAATTTGACAGCGTGGCATTTCGGCGTGCTCATTGCGTCATTAATCATTGTGGGCCAAAAGTAACCCATTCTCTGATTCGATCGTAGAGTTTGGGACCGGTGGTGTGCACCACATTCACCCTCGTGTGCTTCGAAGGACCTCTTACGCCTCCTTGTTTGAAAGGCATCGGGTAAAGACCATCGTACCCGTGATATAGCATCACGGGTTTACGTGTGGTAAAGAATCAGGAGCTCTTCGTCGGATTGACTCTCTCTCCTTCCGTCTTCGGTGAGAATACCGTGTAAGACATGTCGATGATAGGAAGCGTTAATCTCGGGGCTCCAACTTGGTTTGGGTTGCATGTACCTCTTTGGTAACTACCCCTTTGTCTTCTTGTACCCCATCATATATTAGTGCGAAGTGGTGAGTCTGGCCGTAACTAATTGCTTTCGGTCTCGGAAGGTTGTGCTAACGACGACTACGCCGCCCGGTGCATCTGCGTGGCGTTTTGGGCGTGGGATATATTCGATGAAGAATTCTTGAATGAGTCGCCATTTCAGCGGCTACGATGATAGGGGACGGTCGGGGTTCCTCACTTCATAGTCACCACGGACTGCTTAACTATCGGTTGTGAATCCCCATGCAGCGAGATATTGACCCCGACTCTTTGGCGAAGCTAAGTCCGATAAGTAGCGTTGTATTGACTCGTTATTGGAGCGAGGTTGGTGGCGAATAAGCACGGGGCATGACATGATTCCCGGAAATCAAGACAACTCCGACTCAGTGGAGATTTTAGAAACGTCGAGGGTACTTGCCACATTGGTGGCCGAAGCTCCGTCAAAATACAATCGCCATATTTGTTGGTGCGATGTAGTGTTGACTTCTTGAACTTCATCAGGAAGATCATCATATAGCTCAAGCGCATCCGTTGTGGTGGCGACCAAGAGATCTAAATCGCTTGTCCTTTGGTGACTTACGTTGTTTGAAATACAAGTCATATTGGGACAAGAGCAAGGCCCATTTAATAGCGCCAACTCATTGAGGCGGTGGGTCATAAATATCGGACCGGTTCGTTAGAGATAACATAAATCGTCATCCGGGCTAAATAGTGCGCATTTTACGGATGCGAACACTAATGCGAGCCTTGCTTCCGACCATTGGATACTTGACTTCGGCAGAGCCAATGTTACTTTCGGGTAATACTGTTGTGACCCGTATGATGCGTCTTGCTTGGTAAAGCGGCAGCGAGTGATCCGTTGCCTTGGCGTAGATCAAAAGCGGTTTTCGGACTGCGATTACGCGAAGCTGGAGGTTTAGCGAGATATGATTTGATCTCTTGAATGCCTTACGGCGTCGTCCCAAATAAGCGACCGCCCTTCTTGTTCAACTTGGAGAGCGGTGGCACTTCGGATAGGTTCGATATGAACCGTCGGATGTCATGTCGTCCTTGTAACCCCGAGTTCTCGAGATTTCGGAGGTTGCAACTCTTGAATTGCCTTCACTTTATCGGGATCGGCGTGGATGCCCTTATTTGTGGCGACAAAGCCGAGGAACTTGCCACTAGACATCCCAAGGAAGGATTTGGCGGGGTTCATCTTTAGTTGATGAGTTAGCATGAGTTGAATACCGTTCTAAGATCTTTGATGTGATCTCCTTTGTCCGACTTTTCCGACCAAATCGTCGGCGTAGCATTCGACGTTTTAGAAGATGATCTGGAAAATCTCGTCATTGCTTCGTTGGTATGTTCGTAGGCATTTTGAGGCGAGCGGCATGACCGTGTAGCAATATATCGATGCGTTGAGCATTTGTGTGTTTGGCGTCATCGGGGTACATCTTGATTTGATTATACCGAAAAGCCATCCATAAAGGACATTCTTTCAAATCCACCGCGTGTTGTCAACTATGACATCGGTGATTGGAAGAGGAAAGTCATCTTCGGGCAAGCGGCGTTGAGGTCTCTGTAGTCGACCACAGTCCTAATCGACCCCTTCTTGTTCAACTTGGAGAGCGGTGGCACTTCGGATAGGTTCGATATGAACCGTCGGATGTCGCATGTCGTCCTTAACCCCGAGTTCTCTCGATTTCGGAGGTTGCAACTCTTGAATGCCTTCACTTTATCGGGATCGGCGTGGATGCCCTTATTTGTGGCGACAAAGCGAGGAACTTGCCACTAGACATCCAAGGAAGGATTTGGCGGGTTCATCTTTAGTTGATGAGTTCGCATGAGTTGAATACCGTTCTAAGATCTTTGATGTGATCTCCTTTGTCCGACTTTTCGACCAAATCGTCGGCGTAGCATTGACCGTTTTCGAAGATGATCTGGAAAATCTCGTCATTGCTTCGCTGGTATGTTAGGCATTTTGAGGCGAGCGGCATGGCCGTGTAGCAATATATCGCGATGGCGTTACGAGCTTGTGTGTTTGGCGTCATCGGGGTACATCTTGATTTGATTATACCGAAAAGCCATCCATAAAGGACATTCTTTCAAATCCACCGTGTTGTCAACTATGACATGTGATTGGAAGAGGAAAGTCATCTTTGGGACAGCGGCGTTGAGGTCTCTGATGCGACCACAGTCCTAATCGACCATTTTCTTCATGGCGGGACTATATTAGCCACCCAATCCGGATGTTGAATTTCCTTGATGAATCCGATTCTATGAGTTTCTTCACTCGTCAACAATTGCCTCCAATATTTGTGGGCGAAACCGTCTTCTTTGTTGCTTGCGGGTTTGACATCCCTTGATGTTGGCGATGTGTTGCCATTAGAATTAGAGTCTGGCATGTCCTCGTAACTCGGCGAATACATCGATATACTCCGATTAGGGCAATCAACTCTTCCTTTTCTTCGAAGGAGAGTATTGCTTGTTTATGAGTTTGGGATGCTCTCATCACCCATATTAACTTGGACTACCTCATCCTTAGTGGGGGTTCTCTTTGTTGAACTATCCCAAGCTCTCTCGAGTTGATGGATCCATGGGTCTTCCCATGTTGGCATATCTTCATCACCCTCAATAGTAGCGAGGATCGATCGTAGCCATATTAGACATCAAAGCCTTAAAAGCTTCTCAGAGGCGGTGTCGAATCCCAAGCCGAAGAGTCGGGCGAATGTCGAGTCTCCCTCACAGGGTGGATTATTATCAATCGACCGAGCATTCATCTTCGAGGAGGATTAGTATCCCAATCCTTCTAAATGCATAGTAGTTATCGGCTTTCCTCTTGGGACATATCGCTTTAGGAGGGTTCGAGGGCCTCGTCAGAAACATAGACCTTCCCTCGTGTCAAGTCATACCCCATCTTTTCATGATACCCGGTGTTTGGACTATATCTGAATGTGTGGAGGATAGGCCCATTGTCATCTTCACCTTCTTCAAAGAAATGATTAGGTTGGGCGCATCTCCTTTTAAAGTAAACCAAGTCTCTTTCACTACTTGATCTTGGTGGGATGACAAGTGTTGTCCCAAAGGAGTCGGAGCTGCTTTGTGTGAAGCAAGATGATCGAGTTGGCAGGTGCAACTACGGATCATTGTATAATCTGTTATCACATCATTCAAAGATAAAGGATACTCTAAATGCGTCATTTATTGATTCATCGGCAATTTGCCAATTACAATGTTCATCGGCGATTCTTCATCGCCAAGATTGATTACAAGGGTACAATGTCATTTAAAACAAAACCTCCACTATAACCAAGCCCGTTTCGAGACGCCTTCTTCACCGCCGTCCGCATCTTTGGGCCGATGATTCAGCTGACTCATTATCAGAGGAGAGAATCGCTGAAATAATTCTCCATCCCCTTAAACGTTGTTTGTCCGCGACCACCGCCTTGACTCATTATTCGTGGTTCACATATTTGAGACATCGATGAAGAGTAGATCGACTATAACGCTATTGTGGATCCAAGGTCCACTCCAACAATAAGTTATAGGAAGTCTCACAATCACATAGCAGTGACTTCGACTTTAAGTCCCCATTTGGCACTTAATCCGATTTTACCAAGTGGGCGGACCCACCGTGTTAAATCCAGATCATTGTGCCGCTTGATGCTAGCTTGTCGGGCAGAATTCCCGTGATGATACATGAGGCGCAGGGCATGATGCTCATTAATGAACCCGGATCGACTTGGATCCGTTAACTTCACTAGAGCCAATATACCCTGAAGTATAGCGCCTATCGCGCTTGAATTTCGCCCGCATATCCTCCTTTGTAAAGGTGATGGGGAAGTGTTTAGTCGCAAGGTTGATTGCCGGGCCGACTTTTCTGACTCGCCTAACTCGGGTGAGGAAGACTTCAATCGGCGAGGGCTTCTTGAAGAGCTTCTCGTCTCTTTTGATAAGCGCAGCAGCTCATAGAGAGTGATCCTTGGGATATTGGCTAATTGGGCCATGACATCGGGCTGTATGGAGAGTTCGGTTCCCGCTTATCTCTTCCAATCGGCGACCGAATCGAGACCGCCGAGTTGAACTTCATGCGGCCGCTGTCAGTAGCTTCTTTGGCGCCTACCTGGCTGCTTTCTCCGTATGAAAGTGAGGGGATTTGTTGGTACCCCCACCTGAGAGCGCCTTTGGCATTAGGGTCGGGACTTCCTGTACTTGTACTTGTACTCGTGTCCACTCCTCGGTATGGCTTCGTGTTCCCTTCTGACAAATTGAATGTTACCACTGCTCATCGCCTCCTTCAATTGCGGAAGTAGCATGGCATGCCTTTCCCTTCGCTCGCTTTTTCTTCAAGAAGAGGCTACCCATTGCTCATCTTCCAAGAGTTCAGGACCCACAAGACTTCGCCATTCGGGTCAGATACGATACAAGTCCTTTCTCGCTGTTGTGTGGTCGCCATTCACCGCCTTCACCGCAACTTTGACCACCGGTTCAGTTCAAACCATGTCAATGGCACCGACCGAAACTTATGGATACCGTGATTCGCCTCGACCTTCTTTCTTTGACGGCTTCATAGTAATGACCCTACATCAATTAAAGCCCGATTTTGTCCTTATAGTAAAATGATTTAGTGGGGTGATGAACCGCTCGGCGTATAAGATCTTTGGGTCATTCGTGTTCATCGCCTCCTCTTGATTTCTCAATCTGAGGGAGCTTGATCTTGTTATTTTCCACAAGATATTTGAAGAGACCGGAATCTCGCCGCCCCTAAAGGAATAGGACTTCTCGAATCTCTACGGCGCCTTCGCTATTGTGGATCCAAGGTCCACTCCAACAATAAGTTATAGGAAGTCTCACAATCACATAGCAGTGACTTCGACTTTAAGTCCCCATTTGGCACTTAATCCGATTTTACCAAGTGGGCGGACCCACCGTGTTAAATCCGTAGATCATAATGCCGATTGATGCTAACTTCTTTGGCGGGAATTCCGAATGATACATGGCGAGGGCATGATGCTCCTGTGGAACCGGATCGACTTGGATCCGGTTAACTTCACTAGAGCCAATATACGGTGAAGTATAGCGGCCTATCGTGCTTGGAATTCCTCGTGCATATCCTCCTTTGTAAAGGTGATGCAGGGAAGTGTTTAGTCGCAAGGTTGCATTCTTTGGCGACTCTTACGGACTCGGCCTAATCACGGGTGAGGAAGACTTCAATCGGCGAGGGCTTCTTGAAGAGCTTCTCGTCTCTTTTGATAAGCGCAGCAGCTCATAGAGAGTGATCCTTGGGGATATTGGCTAGTGGGCCATGACATGGCGGTATGGAGAGTTGAAGTTCGGTTTATCTCTTCAATCGGGCGGAATCGAGGCGCCGGGGAGTTGAGCTTCATCGCGGTACGCTTTCTTTGTAGCTTCTTTGCGACTACTGGCATTGCGCTTTCTCGTGCGGTGAGGGATTTGTTGGTACCCCCAGCTCGAGGCGTCTTGGCATTAGGGTCGGGGACTTAGGGTACTTGTACTTGTACTCGTGTCCACTCACGGTGGTGGGCTTCGGTTCCCCGCCGGACGGTGGAATGTTACCACTGTTCATCGTCTCCCTTGAGTGCGGAGTAGCATGGCATGCCTTTCCCTTACGCCCGGCTTTTCTTGAAGAAGAGGCTACCCATTGCTCATCTTCCGGTAAGTGCAGGTGGACCCACAAGACTTCGCCATTCGGGTCAGATACGATACAAGTCCTTTCTCGGCGTTGTTTGTGTGGTCGCCATTCACCGCCTTCACCGCAACTTTGACCACCGGTTCAGTTCAAACCATGTCAATGGCACCGACCAAACTTATGGATACCGTGATTCGCCCGACCTTCTTCTCTTTGGGCGGCTTCATAGTAATGACCCTACATCAATTAAAGCACGGATTTTGTCCTTAAACGAAGCGGGATTTAGTGGGTGATGGCTGCCCGTGGTATGCGGTATCTTGGGTCATTAGTGTTCATCGCCTCCTCTTGATTCGAATCGGAGGGAGCTTGATCTTGTTATTTTCCACAAGATATTTGAAGAGGCAGGAATCTAAATTAGTCCCTAAAGGAATAGGACTTGGAATCTGGCTCTAAGGCCTTGTTTTGTGGCCCGGTTGCCCGTTGGTACGTGCTTTTGTTGCGGTATTTGTTCTTCTTCTTCTTCTTCTTCTTTGGGGTTGGAGTTAGAGCGTTTGGTTATATGCCGTCTTGGCTTGCTCTTTCCCTTTCGCGTGGGACAAAGTTGCGGCCCGACTTCGTTGTCGGTGACCCCTCTCGCCTTTTCCTTTTGAGGAATCTCGGCTTGCTCTCCACGAACCTTCAAGTCCTTCCACGTTATCGATGGTCTGTACCCATTGCTTCAAGCACATCTATTGATAAGTTGTTGTGGCGGGTTTGGAGGATGAACTCCCTGTTATTGGATCCGTGGTTCATTGCCTTGTTAGAATCGTTTAACAAAGATGTCCACGGTTTCTCCGCCTTTCTCGCTTCTCGCCGAGTAACGCCCCGACGATACCTCGTATCGCCATCAAAGAAATTGGTAAGGAAGCTAGACTCCATATCGTCCCGGTATGAATGCTCCGGCGGGAGGCGGTACCATTCGAAGCGGCCCGCGAAGGGTGCCAGCGAATGACCGAACCATCAAGGGTTCGCTGCCGTAAATAACTCCGAGGTGTGACTTGAAATAAATCAAGTCTTTGCGTCGGGGAACCCTTCCCGTCAAATGGTGTGAAGTTTATTAAGTTAAACCTCGACGGGTAGGGATTGATTCCCACTCCCTCGGGTATGGGCAAGGAATACCTGTCTTCTTTACTTCTTGAGCAGAAATCAATGAGTTGATTTTGCTCTCCAAGTCTTTGATCTTCTCGTTCTCATGAGCAACAGCAGCGTCGCGTGGTTCAGGAGGGTTATCATCTTCTGGTGCTTCCTCCTTATCAGAGTCACTGTCATCTTGATCAACGTCAATGTGTTGACTTGATTCCCCTCGATGCTTCGTTAAAGCTTGGATCTGTTGGTCATGCATTTCTCTCATCGTCTGCATGGCCAACTCCATCTCTAATTTGAAGTTTTCCCGTTGTTTATTCAACGCTTCGTCTAGCATTTTGGCCACTTGATCTGTACTGATCATAAGTGTTTCTTGGGGGCTCCCTTCGCTAGATACGGTATGATCGGATCGATTCTTGAGCCAATATCGGACGCATCATCCTCATGGTAACCTTGAAGCTTATCGTTATCGGGACGTCGGAATAGTCGGGACCATAAGCGAGTTAGCCCGTGCGTCTGTTGAGAATAGCGTGGCGATTCTTCTTTGGTCATATTATTAGTGACCTCGCAACTCACCTCTCGAGATCATCCTTATGAAATCGCCTTGTCCTAGGTCTCGGCATCTCGTGGTGAGTCTCGGAAGGCTGACACCCTTTACGGAGCTTCTTGATGGAAATTGCACTCAGAGCATCGTCTTGATGAGCACGGAGCACAAGCATGGCTGCGTCAATTTGGGGAATCCTTGAGATTTTCGTTACTCCTTGCAGTGATACGGCTCATTGGTGTGTGTACCGAAGCAACCCGCCAGATGTCGGCGGATCTTCTGCATAACGCCCTCATCGCCGATGAAAACGCCTCCTTCCGAGGACGGTCAATCCATCGGCTTCCGGTGACTCGCCTAGACTTCCGCCGATGTGGTAGCGAAGTCTCGGCGGACTCGGACCGATTTTCAATCCGATAGGAGAGTGCGAGGAATCTTTTGTCTTTCTTTGGAGCAGGTGCGACCTCTGCATGAGGAGTGACCCGTGATTCTCTCGAGGGCGAGGCGATCCTTGATAGTCGGTTTGGTGGTGGTGGCGGGAGTTGGCTTCTGCCGTTGAATCTGACGCCTTTGTCTTTGGCGTCGTCGGTCTTGGACCTTGGCGTTGGATTTATGCGCTTTGTATCCTTCGGCTTAAGCGAGCGGGGAGTGGGCGGCGAGGTTGGGGCACCATTAGACTTGGGCCTCAAACTGGCGATGCGTTGGTGGCTTCTTTGCCACTTCCTTCTTTAATTCACGAGCTTCTTTGCACAAAGCTTCGCTTGCATAAAGGAGTCTTGTGGCGCTTCGGATCGCTCTGAAGTGTGGAAGCGGTTCCGTTTGACCACCGGACCACGTCGGTTGATGGCTTGGATAAGCCGTCGATTCCTTGGTGGAGCCTCTGCGTGAGTCTGGACCTTAGATCCGCTTCATAGCGGACCCCATCCGTGGATTGCATGGCCTTGGCGAGTTTGCGCCATGCTCTGTCGTCGCCTTTGGCGGGCTTCGCTTGGAGAGTCTTGGTAGCGTCATCGGCGTTCATCTCGGACGCCGTTGTAGTTCGGACTTGAGGCAGCAGGGGATTTCGCGCTACAGTGGCGGCGGGGTTGGACTCGCCGCCCCGGGCTCTACCTCGAGGCCCATCGGGTTCTCCTTGCGTGAGTCCTTCTTGGAGCGCGGGGAACTGATCTCGAAGAGGGTGAGGACAAGTACTCCTCGAACTTCTCTTGGTGAACTTCGAACTTCGACCTCTTCCTCCAGGGATAAGGATCAGCGGTTCGCTACGGCGACCTCCGATCTGAGGCGGTGGCTCTCTCTTAATGATTACCCGACTTGTTGCGGTAAAAGTTGGGATGATTGTCATTGATTTGAACTTGCTTACAAACTTCGCTGAAACAAATTCAAAGAAACATAAGCCTTTTATTTTAAGGCTTACAATGAAAATCAAAAAGATTATAACTTTTATCCTTGTGAACAAACACGAGGATCTCTCTATATCGGATCCTCGCTATGGGTTCTTTGCCCGTGTCGGGACTTATTGTGTCCGTGGACCACCGCACAATCCCGATCGGTGAGGGCAGGGTTGCGGAACTCTGATGTAAAGGGGCTCGTTTCAAGAAGCGGCGCTGAGGATCACACTCACGAAGGAGAGGATCACGAGCGTGAGATCTACTAGGAGAAATCCGGCTATCCACGAGATTAAAGGCGAAGCTTAATCTAGAGGGTATCTGTGGTTCGACCGAATCGGTTACCTTTGATTGAAGATCGGCGTTGGTGAACTTGTGCTTTCGCCGTTGCTTTCGAGCCGTCGCGCCGTTACTGGTAGATCGCAAGAACTCTTGATCCGAGCCTTTGAAAGATCCCAAAATCCACCCAAGCCCGCCCAAATCCCTCCTCCAACCAACAAGACCCCCTATTTATACAATGGGGGTGCGGCTGGCTCGGCCATGGTGGCCAGAGCCTCCTCGGCCACTTGGTAGGAGCACCTCGGCAAGTTGGCGAGGTGGCTATTTCCATAATTAGCCGTACCGACCACTTGGTAGAGGCACCTCATTAAGTTGGTAGAGGTGGCTCGACTCATTAGAAACCACTAAACCACTTGGCGGTACGTATTGGTTTCGCCGTTTTCCGCCGTTTGCGTTTTTCGGTCTCTCGGGTTTGGGTTCGTCTATACTTGATTCCGGGACTAATTCTTGGTTCGTTCCGGTTCAACGGTCTTGAAATCTGATCGTCCGTTCAAGTCCGGTTTAAACTTGGGTTGTCATTCGCCGACTTCACACGAAGTTGGCCTTTGGGATTTTGTAAGTATTTTCAAGCTGCTTTGGGGCATAAAACTAAATTGATTTTTTATCTGATCGTCTTCTTTTTAGTCCGCTTCAATTACCGCCTCCCAAAGATTCATAGTGTGACTCATGATTTTCATACCATGATAGTTTGAACAACTTTTATATCTCCTTTATCCTTATTAAAGTGCTAATCTTCCACTCATCGAGTAAAACCCTGTGTTCTCAAGAACGAAAAATTAATTCCATAATTGATTTTTCAATGTGAAAGATTAGATAGAACCTTTTTTTATTAGTTTATGAGAATATCAGCATTTAATTTTCTAAATAGAGGTTTTTAGAAAGGTTTGTGTCAAAAAGCCTTAATGGGTTTTAAGTCAAAAGCTGTTAACCCGTTAGTCAATATGTTAAGTCAAATATCCTAAATAAGGCCTACAAAAACTGTGGAGATCAAATTTATAGATTCCAACACCACAGATCGCCAAGCTAGAGAGGAAGAGACAAGTTTTTACGCCATCGTTTGTCGGCATGGAGATCGTGTTTTGTTAGAAAACCTCCATCCAAGTACCATCTTGCTTCTCTCTACCTTTTAAATTCCTAAATACATTTAATTTCTTTCTACTAAATGTATTTTGATCTTTCACTCTTGTATCTTATCCATCATCGAAAGATTCTAGAGTTATATTGACATTCAGATAAAAACATGCATTATCGATTTCGATCTTAGAGTAGTACAAATCTAATAGAAATTAGAAAACCATGTTTGTTAGTGTTAGTTTTATTTTAAGGCTTACAATGAAAATCAAAAAGATTATAACTTTTATCCTTGTGAACAAACCACGAGGATCTGTTATATCGGATCACCATTGCGTGGGTTCTTTACTTTGTCTTGGGGACTTATTGTGTCAGTGGACCACCGCACAATCGATCAGTGAGGGCAGGTTGCGGACTTCTGGATGTAAAGGGGCTCGTTTCCGCGAAGAAAGCGAAGCGGATCACACTCACGAAGAGAGAGGATGGCGGGCGGGTGAGATCTAGGAGAAATCGCGGCTATCCACGAGATTAAAGGCGAAGCTTAATCTAGAGGTATCTGTGGATTGACCGAGTCGGTTACCTTTGATTGAAGATCGGCGTTGGTGAACTTGTGCTGCGTTGCTCGAGCCGTCGCGGATTACTGCGTAGATCTCGCAAGAACTCTTGAAGTCAGAGCCTTTGAAAGATCCCAAAATCCAATGGAGCCGCTCCAAATCCCTCCTCCAACCAACAAGACCCCTATTTATACAATGGGGTGCGTGGCACCGGCCATGGTGGTAGAGCCTCCTCGGCCACTTGGTAGAGCACCTCGACAAGTGGCGGTGGCAAAGCCATAGTGTAGAAACCACTTGGCGAGGAGCACCTCGGCTGGCGGTGGCTCATTTCCATTATTAGCCGTAAAACCACTTGGTATGACATCCGTTCGCCGTTTTCGCCGTTTGCAGTTTTTCGGTCTCTCGGGTTTGGGTTCGTCTATACTTGATTAGGACTAATTCTTGGTTTGTTCGGTTCAGCGGTCTTTGAACGATCGTCCGTTCAAGTCCGGTTTAAACTTGGTTGTCATTCATGGACTCCCGTCCGAGTTGGCCTTGGGGATTTTAAGTATTTTTCAGCGCCTGCTTGGGCATAAAACTAAATTGATTTTTTATCTGGATCGTCTTCTTTTTAGTGCCTCAATTACCGTCTCCCAAAGATTCATAGTGTGACTCATGATTTTCATACCATGATAGTTTGAACAACTTTTATATCTCCTTTATCCTTATTAAAGTGCTAATCTTCCACTCATCAGTAAAACCTGTGTTCTCAGAGCGAAAATTTAATCCATAATTGATTTTTCAATGTGAAAGATTAGATAGAACCTTTTTTATTAGTTTATGAGAATATCAGCATTTAATTTTCTAAATAGAGGTTTTAGAAGGTTTGTGTCAAAAAGCCTTAATGGGTTTTAAGTCAAAATGTTAACCATTAGTCAATATGTTAAGTCAAATATCCTAAATAAGGCCTACAAAATCTGTGAGATCAGAAATTTATAGATTCCAACACCACAGGACTGGCCAAGCTAGGAGAGGAAGAGACAAGTTTTTCTGCCATACGTTTGTCAGCATGGAGATCGTGTTTTTGTTAGAAAACCTCCATCCAAGTACCATCTTGCTTCTCTCTACCTTTTAAATTCCTAAATACATTTAATTTCTTTCTACTAAATGTATTTTGATCTTTCACTCTTGTATCTTATCCATCATCGAAAGATTCTAGAGTTATATTGACATTCACGATAAAAACATGCGCATTATCACGATTTTCGATCTTAGAGTAGTACAAATCTAATAGAAATTAGAAAACCATGTTTGTTAGTGTTAGTTTTGATGTTTTTATGAGCCAAATATTCATTTGCATCAACATGTCAAGTTTCAAAGATGTATCAGCAATTTTTACAAAACCTCTTGATAACAAATTCTTGACTTTATCGATCAGTGATCATGATATGTGTTTTATAGATATTAGCTTTGTGATAGCATGTTGAGAGAGTATAGATACGTATCCCTATGTTTGACACAAGAAATATATGGTAAATCCTAGTTTACAAATTTGAAAAATGTGAAAAACCAGTTGGGCCCTAGTTTGAATTTTTAGACATTTGGTCTGCGTTTCAAATGTCTTGTTGGGAATTCAAACATATCTGCATAGCTTTTTTCTATTTTTAAGGTCTTTGTCATCCACAAATCAAACATCTGGTCTGATTCATCAAACAGTTGGTTTGACGTTCAGATGTCTGGGGAGATATTCCAGATGCCTGAAAATGTGCACAGCAGTTTTGTTTTTATTTTATGGGTCATTTGACTCCGTAACTTCTCCGTTAGACTTCTGATGTTTATAAAACTTTGCGAACACCTTTATTATCATATTTTAAGCGTGTTTAAAGTTTAGTTTGACATTTTTGAGTTATGTTTTGATATTTATTCAGTTGAACCAAAAAGTCTAAAAATATGGTTTTTCGTTGATTTTGAGTCTTGAGCCCAAACTTTATCTGGAGTTGTTTTTAACATGAAAATGAGTTTACTTACAGTAATACGGGCTATGTGATATGCTGACTCTTGATAAATGGTTTAACTATTGATAATAATAAATATACCCTTAAAGATTACACAAGCACACGTACGGGAATTAGAAGTTTAAATATCAGATGTTTGTCTCGATCAACATGGTAATCTTTTAGTTGAGATAGTGGTGGGCGCAAGAGGTGCAAACTTGTGGCTTACGGCTATGTGGATATGATATGTTAAGAAGACATAACATCGTTAGATAGTTAAAATCTAATTTTTTTTCCAAACTCTTAGAATTTGTATATTACCTGTGAAGTATTGAATGATGATGTGTGAAGTGTGAGTGTGGAGATTTATAACCTCCATGCTTTTATGTTAGATTTCTCACTTTCGATAATTAGTGGTATAATATAGAAAATTTGAGATTAGATAACATCGTGTGTTATGATAGCTTAAAATAAGTTGTTTTGAAAATATTGGGTTTAAATAAGGAAGAATAAATAATAAATTAGCTATTGAAGTGAGATTTGTTTTGGCCATTTGATTAGATATTCTTGGAATTCCATTTTGGATTCTTAGAGTTGAGATTTTGTTGTTCACCTTAAATTGACCAATATTATTATTTAATCTCAAATAAGATAAAACTAATTTAAGTGTATTAGGAATTGCATATTTGTTTGAGCATGCATATTGTATATATGTATTTGTGTGCGCTTATGCTCTCATGATGAAAGCTATAGTTGTTTGGGTCGAAGTTGATTCCATTTGTAAAACTAGAAAATTACACTTTTGGTTCTCGGTTACAAAGAAATTTAATAACTCTCTCACAAACTCGAACAAAAGAGCGCTACAAGTGTAGATCTCTGTTTTCGTGGGACTTTGCAATGCGGGGGGCGTGTCCGTGGACCACCGGCGGCGATCGTCAAATCGGCGGGGTTTAGTTGATGCGCGAAACAAGAACTTAAAATATCTTAGCAAGGTAAGATATCTACTCTTCTCAAGAATAAGTCTAGGCTTAAGCTTCGAGGAATCTCAGGTGTGGATCGTGTTCTTGAACTCGGAAGCTTGGATCTCGATTGCCCCTTTCTAATGGCCGACCTCACGCCCAAGTGGGCGTAGGAGGTATTTATAGTCTTTAGGAAGCGTGCCCTCGAAGAAACACAAGTGTCATAAGTGCTCCACATTTGCGGTTAAGCGGCGGCTCGGTACCTCGTAAGGCTGCCACCGGCTGGCGGCGGCGATGTCGCTTTACCTGCGTGGCGGCGGCGGTATGAAATACCTGGTGGCGGCAGTGTAGTTGCCTGCTAGCTGGCGAGGCAATGTAATCCCTCCGGTATTTGTAGCGGTTTTCACGCTTTTTAGAGCGCGATTAAATGCCCTAGAATCCGCCTAGTGGTATCTTCGTGTAACCGCACATTAAAGTATTTGAGCGTCTCTGCTGATAAAGTCAAGTGGGCCCCACCGGCATTGATTTAGACCCTTCAAAGCTTCGTTTCAAGTATTACGGGTGTCGTGTTTGGCGAGACACAAGTAATGCCTAAGCTAGTTGCGAGGCACATCAAATGTCTGTCATGGCGAGGCACCAACAAAATGTCTGCTAGTAGCGAGACACATCAAATGTCGGCTGGTGGCGAGACACACAATGTCTGGCTAGGGGACATAAGCAAGAATGTCTGCTCATGGCGAGGCACAAACCGATCTCGCCTTTGTGAGACACAATCTTCTCATGTGTTGACTTCTTGAGATTTCGACGGCGTTGTCCTTCGATCTTCTCATAATTTAGTCATATTTGAGGTTCTTGACAATTTTTTATGCCTCTGGATACCTCCAAAGTTTTGGACTCCTCGTATTTTGTCGAAGTGCGGAATACTTTGGATAAGATCGCCTTGCTTACGTTCAGCGTTGAACTTTGTAGAAGAGGCCCATGTTTTGCCGGTTTCTCAAACCACAGAGTGCAGCGATGTAGCTATCCATTTACGAGTTCAATACTGTTGCATTTGTATTTGAATTAGTTGAAATGTCGAATCGATTTTGGACTAATCATCTTCATCTTGAAAGTCACCACTTGGGTTGTAATGAGATGCCTTGAGAACCATTGAGGAGAAAAGCGTCGTGGTTTTGAACATCAAATTTCGGAAAGCTTCTATATAGAATATGGAACCGATTTGTTTTGAATATCTTGCCTCGAGCCCGAGTTCGAAGGCAGGTTTGGTATGTCTTCTCTTGGAAAACGCCGTTGTGTCTTCTCTTGGGGCAGCGAACCCGTTGTGTTTTCTCTTGGGGCAAAACAAACCATTTGTGTCTTCTCTTGGGCCTTTAACGTTGTTGGAGTAGACCTCTCATTCATAAAAGGAATCGAGAGGGATTTTGATCATGGTCCTAAGCGTAGGAAGGTTTGACCGGGATAGGAATTTTGAGACAATCCTAGCTGTCGGAAGGTTTGATTGCTCAATTTGGAAGTGGACCTCGTTCATGGAAGGAATGGAGAGGGATTTTGATATGGTCCCTAAGCGTAGGAAGGTTTGACGGGATAGGAATTTTGAGACAATCTAAGCGTCGGAAGGTTTGATCGCTCAATGTGGAAGTGGACCTCTCGTTCATGGAAGGAATCGAGAGGATTTTAACCGTGGTCCTAAGTAGGAAGGTTTGACCGGGATAGGAATTTTGAGACAATCCTAGCTGTCGGAAGGTTTGATGGCTCAATCTGGAAGTGGGCCTCTCGTTCATGGAAGGAATCGAGAGGGATTTTGATGGTCCTAAGCGTAGGAAGGTTTGACCGGGATAGGAATTTTTGAGACAATCCTAAGCTGTAGGAAGGTTTGATCGCTCAATGCGGAAGTGGATCTCGTTCATGGATTATCCACCCCGGCTTTGCAAATTAGAACATCTTCATTTAGGATAGTTTATACTCATATTCTTATTGGAGTAAGAAGGAGCGGTTTAACCTCTTATACTCATGAGGAAAGAGGGCGGTTTATACTCGTATACTGTCGAGTAAAGGCGATTTATACTTCGTATACAGTCGGAGTAAAGAGCGGTTTATACTCGTATACATGGAGTATAGAAACGATTTATACTCGTATACACATGAGTAAAGAGCGGTTATACTGTATACACATGGGAGTAAAGGAGCGATTTATACTTCGTATACAGCGGAGTATAGGAAGCGATTTATACTCGTATACACAGAGATAAAAGAGTTTATACTAAGTAAACACTGGGAGTAAAGAACGGTTATACTCGTATACACATGGAGTATAGGAGCGGTTTATACTAAATATACACAGCCGGAGTAAAGGAACGGTTTATACTCGTATACTGTCGGAGTATTGTTTATTGGCTTATTTAGTTAAGGCGCAAACTAACAAGGCTTGGATGATGGCCTTGAGAGCTAAGCAATCCTTAGTAGGATGGAGGATCCTCTGTGGTACACCACGATATTTAGGGTCCAAAGTTTTGTCGACCTCCTCTTGATTTGTAATCGGAGGCAACTTGATTTGTTGTTATCAGGAGGTGTTTGAAGATGATTGGAACCTCTTAGGTCTTTGAAAGAGTATGTCTGTGGAATTACGATTTAGAAGCTTTTTGTGATGCGTTGTTCGCGACGTTTGACTAACGGCGATCCGGATGCCTTTCCTCTATTACGAGAGGAAAATTTTACTTCTAAGGGGTCGGCCGTCATTTTGCCTCTTCGGCTTTCTTCCTTACGAAGCGTTGGCTTGTTCTCCTCGTATTTTGAGATCTTTCCATGTAGTTGGCGGGGCTGACCCCCATGACTTCCAGGATCAATGGAGATTATTGTGGCGTCATAATATGAATTCCTCGGTGATTGGATCTTTGCGGTTTATGGCCTTATTCGGAAGCGCTTAACGAAAGTGTCAATTGTCTCCCCATTCTTACGCTTTTCATCAAGAGGGTTCAATCGAGACGGTGTCATCATCGAAGAAGTTGTTGAAAAACTTTCCATGTCCTCCCCAATTAATACTCGGCCTTGAGTCTTGATACCAATCGAAGCTGACCCATGAAGAATGTAAACGAATGACCAGAACCATCAAAGGCTCGTTTCGAGATTACCCCAAATGTGATTTGAAATGTAATCGGTGTTGTGTAGGTGATCCTCTCCGTCAAATGGTGAAGTTGATCAAATTGAATTTGTGGGTAGAAATTGAATCACTCTCTAGGATCTGGACCACGGGATACAGTCCTTTTGACTTCTGTACGGACATCAAAGCATTGATTTTATCTTCAAGCTCTTTCATCCTTTGCCATCATCCTCCCCTTGTTTTGGATTACTTCCAATAGGAAGAATTGGATCATTTCCACCTTGAGCACCAGATCGGACTTTCTTTGGAGGTTGATCGGCATAAATGTGTTCATCAATCTCGAATGTTGTCTTCGACATTATGGGCATTATGGTGAGTAACTCCACCTTGTTGGTTGTTGAGTGTTATTGGACCGGGTTGTGCAGCCGTATGGGTTTGCAACTCCCTCATCTGTTGCATGGCTAGCTCCATCTCTGTTCTCATTTCGACCTTAAGCTCTTCTCTTTGCTTAGCTAAGGCTTCTTGTAACATTTGAGCGGGGACGCCGGAGTAATTGTAAAAGATTCTGCGGGATGGCGACCAACACTTGACATTGTGTCGCCGGAAGCTATCGCCCAATGTCAGGCTTCATCTTCAAATGACTCTCCCTCATGCATCCTTCGTAGTCGATCGTTGGGTAGCTTCGATTACAGCGGAGACATTCTCGAGAAATTTGAGACCCAACCTTTCCTCGAGTGAAGTCGGGATGCATCGTGCGGTCCTTTCCTTTGTTCACCATGTTGATAGTCGCCGGAAACTCATCAAATTGGATGGATGATCTCTTTCTTCTTCGATATCGTCTTGGCGTGGCTTGGATCTTCCGTTCTTGTGGGGCCGTTCGAATCTTGAAGTTCTTTGTGGGTGGCGTTAGGCTGAGCGGGCACATCGATATGGCGTCTTAATCAATTTTGCACATGAGCAAGAACAATCTATTTCATCGATCGTCTTCTTTCGTGTGTTGCCACCCCCAGCCTGATGATGTGGTTGGTGTGGGTTATCACAAATTGCACTTCCACCCCCAAGTGTAACATTGTCCTTAATTGGAGGACACGTTTTCTTTTAGGGATGTCGGCCGTTTGACTTGAGAGACAACCCCGAGTGCGGCAGCCGTCATCGAAGTTGCTTCGAAATTGTCGGTTTCGGACTTAGCGGTTGATACCTCAGCGGAGAAGTGGAAGAAAGGCGGAAAAGCCCATTTTTGTCAAAGCATGGAAGGTACCAAACTACAGCCCGGGCGATTCTGGATTTGTCGGTAGTGCGGACAGTTTAATACCTCATTTGGCGGCGGCTCGAGCTTTCTCGCTGGCGAGATAGTTTACCTTTGCCACCAAACTTCGGCCCGGCGGCTTAAACTGTCTTGTTGGCCCGGCGGCTCGGTAATCTCGGTGAAGAATGTTCGAGAGTCTTGAGCCGATTTTGATGTCGACCGGGACCCAAACTTTGTGATTTTGAGTCGATTCCCTGGTTGATTTCGACTCCTGGCGGCGAACAACTGCGTGCTCGAGCAAAGCGTGCCGCGGCGTTTTTGAGCGCTCCTTCTTTGTCAATCGGGTCCTTTTGGCGAGAACCCATTCTTCCTTGGGAGAAGTCGGCGGATTGAGGTTGGCGTTGTAACTGGCGGCGCCTCGATCCGCCAGTTGTGTTGTAATGAACTCCGTCGGTGACTCGGGGCCTTGGCTAGTGTGAGCCATCTTTTGGCGTCGTCTTTGGCGAGCCCTCTTCGTCAGGCGGTCGAGATCTTGTTGAATGACTCGCCGAAGGAATCAGCTTGAGCGAGCTCGGCTTTGAAATCCACGGAGTGTTGTTGAGAGAAATGCGCCTGCATGCATGGCGAAGCGAGCGAACCTCCCTCTTAAGAGATGATATCCTCCGATGTTTGCGGGGTGAGGAGGACTTGATGAGGAAGAGGAGAGATATTCTTGAACTTGGATTGATCGAAGAAATAATCAATCCATCGACCATGAGGTCGGCTGATCATTGCAAAGTGCGACACAACGATCTCGGGCTCGAGACCGTTGGCTCCCACATGGTTAGCCATCGTGTTTGGGTCGAAAGTTGATTCCATTTGTAAAACTAGAGAAAATTACACTTTTGGTTCGGTTACAAAGAAATTTAATAACTCTCTCACAAACTCGAACAAAAGATGCTACAAGTGTAGATCTCTGTTCGTGGGACTTTGCTGTCTTGCGGGGCCGGCGTAATCCGTGGACCACCGAGCGTGATCGTCAAATCGGCGAGGTTTAGTTAATGCTTCGCAAAGGAAACAAGAACTTCAGCAAATATCTTAGCAAGGTAAGATATCTACTCTTCTCAAGAATAAGTCAAGGCTTAAACTCGAGGAATCTCCGCGTGGATCGTGTTCTTGAACTCCGGAAGCTTGGATATGTGATTGCCCCTTTCTAATGGCCGACCTCCTGCCCAAGTGGACGTGGGAGGGTATTTATAACCTTTGGGAAGCGTGCCCTCTGAAGAAACACAAGTGTCATAAATCTTTGGACATTTGCGGTTAGCCTTGGCTCGGTACTTCAGCGAAGCTGCCTGTTGGCGGCGGTGTGTTACCACGCTAGAAGCGGCGATATGGCTGCCTCCGGCGGTGGCGGCGATGTATGGTGCCTGCAGCTAGCGGCGAACAGCGTCGTCCCTCCGTTGTTGTAGCGGTTTTCACGCTTTTAAGGCGCGATTAAATGCCCTAGAATCACGCCTGAGTGGTATCTTCAGCGTGTAACCGCACATTAAAGTATCGAGCGTCTCTGCTGATAAAGTCAAGTGGGCCCCACCGGCATTGATTTAGACCCTTCGAGAACTCATTTTAAGTATTACGGGTGTCTTGCATTTGGCGAGACACAAGTAAATGTCTCGCTAGTCGCGAGACACATCAAAATGTCTCGCTTCGTGGCGAGGCACAAACAAATGTCTCGCTAGTAGCGAGACACATCAAAATGTCTCGCTTCGTGGCGAGACACACACTGAATCATTAACGGCGAGACATGAGCAAGTGTCTCGCTCATGGCGAGGCACAAACAAGTGTCTCGCACTGTAGCGAGACACAATCTTCTCATGTGTTGACTTCTTGAGATTTCGACGACGTTGTCCTTCGATCTTCTCATAATTTAGTCATATTTGAGGTTCTTCGACAATTTTTATGCCTACAATAGTATGTTCATGTTTTGTGTATTAGTGTTTTGATTTTTGAATATCGTGAGCTAAGTAACAAGTTCTGATACATGTTCCTTTCAAGAAACATATTCCTTTCAAGAAATATAACGAGTAGGAATGTTCCCTCATGTTTTGAGAGTTTGTTTTGAAGTTCATATTTGCTAAGTCATGTATATCTTTTGTATTCCTATCAGGTCATTGATATTATCCTAATTTCGAAATGTTGATAAATATCCTCATTGAGCTTTCTTTCATTTGATTTTATTAGGTATAGTGAATTATATTTTTCACTATCTGTCATTTGGATCATATCCTTTGACAAAACTTACTAATATCTGCTTTGACAAATTTGTTTTTACTATCTGTTCTCTTCCTGATCTTTTTCACAGGTGATTGTTATATTCCAAAGTAGAGAGCTAGTTGAGTCAGGAACAATGGCCATTTAGGTAAAATATGGTTTTATTTTGGTTTTGAAAATAATTTCAATTTTTTATTATTTTTCTCACAAGATCCTTAAGTATATGATATTTTTAGCAAATTTATGTTTTGAAAAAAATAGGCATGCAAATTAGAGGCTTACGCATATCATTTAGATTCAGTTGTCGTCCAAGTGGTCTACAGCTGGCGTAATAACGTGCCACTTAGGTCTCTTACCGTGACAAGATTATAGTCATATCAGAGCCAAGGTTTCAAACTAAGTTAGAAATTATTTTGAATAATTTTTAGAAATTTGATTTTTCAAAATATTTTGTGAGCAAAGGTTTATTTTCAAGAAAAATAAAATTTTGTCAAAATGAAAGTTTTATCTGGGGTTGCTTGAGTTGAAAATTTTGAAAATTGTGGATATTTTGATAAAAGTTCTAAAAAGTGAAAAGTTAACATTGTTCTCAGGACAACCAAGGTACCCTTATGGAATCATCAATTGCCAAGCGCTAAAATTGAGGTATCTTTGATTCTTTGAATATCTTGTTTGTTTCTCATAAGCACAATATGTTCATAGTCATATCTGTGCATATATATGTATCTTGAGCTCACACCGCACACACATCGCAATCAACATCGCACAAGAAGTATACGTATAAGGAATGAAAAGTACACATGGCATAAAAGAAAGCTAGACTTCCTCTTTACATGGACGCTAGAGAAAAGCTAACTCGATGATAGAAAAGTAAGAGTTCATACATGACTTGACACGACAAGGCAATAAAAAGGATGCAACTACAAAGATCCAAAAGCAAACTACCCTAGCAATCTACTCAGAATGTGTAGACTCGAACTTGTCCTCCAATGAATTTGGTGGTCTCCATGATGACGAAGCCCCAGGTGCACTAGACATAGCACCAGCAGCAGCCATATCCACGGCCATATCAGTGGCCACCTCAGCAGCTACACCCATCGAGGTAGCCGCAATGTGCCTGATGATTGTTGTAGATCAACATCTGCGAGAAGGTGTCCTAGATACAGCCTAGAAAAGCGTCATCACTCATGGGGGCCTCAGGAATAACTAGAGGAGACTCAACCTTAGGAACATGTGCTAAAGGAGAATGTGGATCAGTCGCCTCAAATAGCGTGTCAACATCCAGAATCCATAAGACTAATATTCTGGCCAGTGAATTTAACCTAGCACTTACCTGTAGTGACACCGTCAAAAGAGTTGCTTTGCCATAAGAAGAGCCGTGATTAAGTGGCTAAAAATTACCGACTGCAAGGAGGAGGAGATCTGGTGAGTTTGTGGGATAACAGTCTTGGAAGAATGACATTGATTTGAGCATGAAGTATAGCCACCAAGAGACGAGCTTGGTGAGGAATATCATTGTGACCGCCCGCCTTCAGAATACGTTCGCCATCACAATGCCCGTGATGATTCGAGTGTCACGATTGAGAGAACCCATCTTCTTGGATACCCAGTTTGCCTCGGTATCCTCCTCAAGAATCAATACGTAAGTCACATCGATATCTAGATTGTGCCCCGACGTGTCAAAGTCAAACTCATCGAGAGTTATCCCCGATATGTCGAAACCCTCATTTAGAGCTCAAGTAGCTTCAGCCAAATCCCCAATAGAAATATGGATATCCCTATAGAATACCCAAGTCATGAGCCATGCACCGTTAATGTTGTGGATATTGCATATGAAGTCCTGCATCGCTTTGGGATAAATCAGCCCCTTTATTATCACGAAGTCGATCCATTCTTGGTGGGAGAATACACAATAGAGCTCTGAATTCTTGCTGATAGTATGCAAGTCAACGGTATGACCCGATAGTGGTGTCTTCGTTGATAAATGATCATAGAGCTTTAAAACCCTATTGACATAGAACCAGTCATCCATGATGGCATGGGCCCTCCTAGAAGAGCCTTCACCTATTGAGGAAGCAACCCTAGGCCTCTTAGGAGATTCCCTTGAGTGTATCGGCATGGTTTGAGAGAGAGAGAGAGAGAGAGAGAGAGAGAGAGAGAGAGATTTGGGGGAAAACTGGGAGTTAGGGTTTTAGTTTTTTGGTTTGTGGAAAGGATTAAGGGGTATAATCCTCTTAAATAGACCTTGAATAGGTTGAATTTGAGTTGGGATAGGAATTGGAAGAGGAGGAAACCCTTGGAGAGAATTTTTGATAGATATCGAGATGCCTAATTACGATTAGAACACGATCTCGATGTCGATTTAAACCAACACCAGATGTGTGGTCATGATAGCCAGATGTCTGATAAGGTGTAATTTTGCACAAAAACCCAGTTTGTTAGTTGAGTTTGCTTTGTTTTCTTGCAAAATTTGTATGGGGTCTACAAAATGGTTTTTGAATAAAATCTTCCATTTTGATTAAAACGTTTGTCTTGGAGTTTGGAAAAACAAATTGTTTTGCAATTTAGACTCGATTTGACAAGATTTTAAAATTTACCCAAAATTTCTTTGGCATAAGTTTATGAGCTTACTCATATGAATGCTTTCGTTTTGTAAGATATTTTGGGGAATTTCAGTGAATTTTGAAATGACAATTTAGTTGTTTAAAGATTTTACACTTTAGACCCCATATTTGAAATTTGACAAATTTTAAGAACTTGATTCTTGTTTTTAAGAAATTGTGTTTTATCTTTGCAATTATAATTATGATTAATTGTTGGTTTAAATTTTGAATGAATTACCTCTTGGAATTTTAGTTTTGGCAAGGAGAAAGTTTTACAATTTACACCTAATTTCAAAAGAATCATGTTTTGACATTTGAGTTGGACGAAAAGTTTTGAATCAGGAATTTCATGATATTTGAAGGTTTTATAAAAACATTTAAAGAGCCTTTTTGTGTTCAAAACAAAAGATTATTTAGCAACGGTTTCAAATAACTTTAATTGCAACAGTTTATGAATCGACTTTTCCAACATGTTTGGATGTATGATGATAGTATACTAGCTGAGTTAGCTATGTCCATATCTTAGTAACCTTATAGAATGACAAGGTCGAAGCTTTTCTTAGGGGGGGGGAGAGCAAAGGGTTAGAATGTAACACCCCGTGTTGTCAAGATTGAAAAATTAATTCTATAACTGATTTTTCGATGTGAGAGATTAGGTAGAATCTTCTCTTTATTAATTTATAAGAATCTTGGTGTTTATTTTTCTAAATAGAGATTTTTAGAAAGGTTTATGTATTAAAAAACCTTAATGGCTTTTAAGCCAAAAGCGGTCAACCCATTAGTCAACCCGTTAAGCCAAATATCGTTATATAAGGCCTACAAAAGCTTGGAGATCAGAATTTTACAAATTTTGACATCATAGGGCTAGCTAAGCTAGGGAGAGGAATAGAGGAGTTTTTTCGGCATATGTTCGTCAACCTGATAGTCTTTTCATTAAAAGACCTTCAAGAAAGTACCATATTGCTTCTCTCCACCTTTTAAATTCCTAAATACATTTAATTTCTTTCTACTAAATATATTTTGTGTATCTTATTTACATCTTTGAAAGATTCTAGAGTTATCGATATTTTCAATGAAAAACATGCACATGTACGATTTTCGATCTTAGAGTAGTACAAATCTGATAGAAATCGGTAAACCATGTTTGTTGGTGTTAGTTTAGATAGTTTTATAAGCCAAATCTTTGATTTACATCAATATGTCAAGTTTCGACAATGTATCGACAAGTTTTACAAAAGCCTAGATGACAAATTCATGTCTTTATCGATCGGTGATCATGATATATGTTCTATATATATTAGTTTCATGATAGCATGTTGAAAGAGCGTAGATAAGTATCTCTATATTTGACACAAGAAAGATACAATAAACCCTAGTTTACAAATCTAGAAAATCTCTTGAAAAATCAAATTTGGACGTCTAGTTAGGATTTCGGGCGTCGATCGTGTTTCGGGCGTTTGGTTTGGAGTTCAAACATCTCGCATAGCTTTTTCTATTTTAAAGTTTATATCATCCACAAATAAGACATCTAATCTGATTTATTAGGCGTCTGGTATGATATTTAGATGTCTAGGGAGATATTCCAAATGCACGAAAATGTGCACAATTGTTTTGTTTTTATTTTATGAGTCGTTTAACTCGTAACTTCTTCA
Organism: Asparagus setaceus; assembly: GCA_012295165.1. Taxonomy (NCBI): domain Eukaryota; kingdom Viridiplantae; phylum Streptophyta; class Magnoliopsida; order Asparagales; family Asparagaceae; genus Asparagus; species Asparagus setaceus. Next base: position 32,016 of record WHSE01000037.1, read on the forward strand.
TTTGACTTTAGATGTTTATGAAATTTTGTGAACACTTTTATTATCATATTTTGAATGTGTTCAAAGTTTAGATTAACATTTTGAGTTATATTTTGATATTTATCCAGTTGAACCAAAAGCACGAAAATATAGTTTTTGTTGATTTTGAGTCATGAGCCCAAACTCTATGTGGAGTTGTTTTAACATGAAAATGAGTATATTTATAATAATATGGGCCATGTGATATGCTAACTCTAACTATTGATAATTAATAAATATACCCTTAAAGATTACACTTGTACATCAACGAGAATTAGGAGTTTAGATATAGAACATTTGTCTCAATCAACATGATAAGCTTTTAGCTGAGATAGTGGTGGGCGCAAGATGTGCAAACTTGTGGCTTTCGAGTACGTGGATATGATTCGTTGAGAAGAGATAACATTGTCATATAGTTAAAACCTAATTCTTTTCTGAACTCTTAGAATTTGAATATTACCCATTAAGTATTGAGTGACAATGTGTAAAGTATAAGTGTGGGGATTTACAACCTCCATGCTCTTGTGTTAGATTTCTCACTTGATAATTAGTCGTGTAATGTAGAAAGTTGAGATTAGACAATATCGTCAGTAATCGCCTTAAAATGAGTTGTTTTGAAAATATTGGGTTTAAACAGGGAGAATAAATATTTATTTGGCTTTTTAAGGCGTGAGATTTATTTTGGCTATTTGATGAGATATTACCATAATTTCATTTTGGATTGTCAAGTTGAGATTTTATTTTCCACTTTAAATTGACCAATATTATTATTTAATCTCAAATAACTTAAAACTAATTCAAGTGTGTTAGGAATTGCAATTTTGTTTGAGCAAGTCTGTATGATTGATGTGTTTCTAATTAAAATATTATAGGTGCGCAACTAGTGTGTGTAGCATGCAAGTGTCAATCTCACGAGGAAGGTGTATATTAGGGAAAACCCTAAAGAGGTTCTTAAAATGAGAAAGAGAAGAGAGAGCATAGAGTGTGGTTTGGGTGAGGTTTGTTGCAAATAAAAAGGCTCAAAACAAGAAGAGAGAATGAAAGAAAGAGAAGAGAAAAATGAGAAAATTAAAAAGAGAATAAAATTCAAAAGAAGAAGCAAATAAAGAGATGGAGGAAATCAAGAGAATAAATTAGGGATCTAGATTGAATCAACTAGTGAATTCTATTTAAATTTAAGAACTACTCTCTTTTAAGTCTTATATTACTTAGAATTCTTAAGCATAGATTATCAAGTATTCAAGCAAGCATAACCTATTAAAATCATATTTTAGTAATATTACCATTCATGAATAGAAATTAGCTATTTATATTACAAACTAAATAAGTCATAAATTATAAAGCATGAATAAAAAGCAATGAAATAAAAATCTAAACTACAAAGCAAGAATAAAAAGCATAAACTAAAAATATGAATAAAAAGCAAGAATAAAAATCTAAACTACAAAGCATGAAATAAAAATAAGAAATAAAATCCTATACATGCAATTCTAAACAAGAAAATAAAAGGTGGAAGATGAAAACTTACATAGCAAGGGGTTGGCCTCTCGTCAAGCAAATCTTCATCAACCAAAGAGAAGAAGTAGAAAATTAAAAAGAGAAAAAAATTTTATTTATTGTAAACTAAAGTTTACAATTTAAAAGGCAATTGAAGGCCCTCCTCTCCAAGCAGTTTATAAAACTTTTACATATCTCTAATCTTCACTCTCTACCACTATTTATAGCCTAAAATAACTAATATTAGCCCTTGGATCAATCTTGGGCTCTGAAAAAATAAAATAAGCCATTCATTGCATTATGTTAGACATTAATCGATTAGCTAATCTATTAGTTATATTTACTGCTCACCATTACTTCACTAAAATGACCATATCTTGAGTTCTACAACTCGATTTGACTCAAACTTGATTTGTTGCATTTATAATTGAAAGACGGAGAATATTATATAATTGTTAGCTAGATCAAATACAATTATCCTGCACACTTCTACTTGAAACACATTGCAGCACCTCTAACGATGAGTGATCGTGGTTATTTTTGCTATGATTTTTTTGGATTTTACTTATGCATTTTTTGGACTTCATTCAGCTTAAATTAGGTTCAATATATGTTCATTTGAGCTCTTATTTATTTTCTTTATATGCATTTCTTGGGCTTCATCGATGTACTAAACAAAATAAAAACATAATATTAATCATTTATTTGCATGAAACTTATTTGAAATATGGGTATGAAAATATAAGAAAACATGATAATCAATGGTATAAATGTATTTGTGTAAGTTTATGCTCTCATGATGAAAGATATAGTATATTTATGTTTAGTATATCAGTGTTTTGATTTTTGAAATCTTGTGAGCCAAGTAACGAGTTCGATACATGTTCCTTTCGAAATATAATAAGTAGGAATATTGCATCATGTTTTGAGAGTTTGTTCCAAAGTTCATACTTGCAAAATCATGTACATCTTTCTATATTTTTATTCGGTCATTGATATTATCCCAATTTAGAATCGTCGATAAATATCCCCATTGAGCTTTCTTTCATTTGATTTTATTTGTATAGTGAATTATATTTTTCACTATTCCATCCTTTGGATTCTATCCTTTGGTGGTACTTACTATTATCCACTTTGATGAATTTGTTTTGCTATTTTTTCTCTTTTTATCTTCTCACGGTGATTGGTATATTCTAGAGTAGAGAGCTGGTTGAGTTGAGAATAATGGACATTCAGCTATAATATGGTTTTATTTTGATTTTAAAAATAATTTCAATTTTTGAATATTTTTCTCACAAGATCCTAAAGTATATAATATTTTTTGCAAATCTATGTTTTGAAAAAAAAGGCATGCAAATTAGAGGCTTAAAAGTATATCATTTGGATTCGATTGTCATCCAAGTGGTGTGCTATCGACCTAGTCACATGCTGTTTAGGTCTTGGGCCGTGATAGGATTTTAGGGGCATTTTCTTTGTCTCAATAATCTTATTAAATAATTTAATCAACTATTCTAAGCCTATATCTCCAAGACATTTCCAAACTTCAATAGGAATGTTATCTGGTCCTACGGCTTTTCCTTTCTTCATTTTTTTAGAGCATTTTTAACCTCACTAATCCTAATTTTCTAAAAAAATCTGTAATTTCTATCATGCACTATATGTTCAACTTCTCTATGTTGCTCAACTATTTGGTTATCATTAAACAAACTATGAAAGTAACTCCTCCATCTCTCTTGTATTTCCTCGCTAGTTCTGAGAACTCTTTGATTTTCACTCTTAATATATCTAATATTACTTATGTCCCCGATCTTCCTGTCTCTCATCTTAGCAAGATTATATATATCTCTTTCTCTCCTTTGATTCTAATTTCTTATAGAAATTCTCATAGGCTTTGTATTTTGTCTCACTAATTGCTCTTCGCTTCCTTCCTTACTAGTTTATATTTCTCAAAGTTTTCCCTTCTACACTTTTGCCAATCCTTATATAATATTTTCTTCACTTTAATAGCTCTTTGAGCTTCTTCATTCCACCACCAACTCTCTTTACCATCTAATCTACAACCTTTAGATTCTCCTAGTATATCTTTAGTCACATTGAATACAAGAGAACATACTATTCCACATAATATTAATTTCATTATCTATATTCCATATATCTTCCTTCATCATATTATCTTTAAAATAAACTCAATTCTCTTCTTTTAGGTTCCACCATTTAGTTTCTAGTTTATTGTTCCTATTAGTTTTTCCACTCCGCTTCTTAATAGAAATGTCTAATACCATAAAATTATGTTGCATGGTTAAACTCTCTCGGTATAATTTTACGGTCTTTGTGTATTATCCTATCCACCCTTCTAATAAGATATAGTCTATTTCACTACTATTAGATCCACTTTTAAATGTTATTAAGTGTTCATGCCCTTTCCTAAATTGTGTATTTGCTATTATCAAATCATACAACATAGCAAAATCTAAATTTTTTCATCCATATCGTTCTTATCACCATAAACAAAACCTCCATGTACCCTCTCATATCCTTTATTATCCTTGTCGACATGCCCATTTAGGTTACTCCTATAAGTAATTTTTCTCTTATCAAAATTCTTTCTACCAAATCATCTAAGTTATCCCAAAATTTCCTTTCAAGATTATCGAAACTCCTACTTGTAATGCATAAGCACTAATAATGTTAATAATCTCCACACCTAATATAATTTTTATTAGTGTTATTCTATCTCCAACTCTTTTTACATCTACAACACTTTCTTTTATTATGTTATCTATATGTATTCCCATTCTGTTTCTCTTCTTCTCTTTTCCCGTGTACCAAAGCTTATATCCGGTCTTTTCAATTTACGGATTTCTCACTGTCCATTTAGTTTCTTGTATATAAATTATACTAATTTTTCTTCTAATCATGATATCTACTAATTCCATCATCTTAACAGTAAGAGTACTTATATTCTAAGTGGCTAACCTAATTTTATTCTCTTATAAATGTCTTCTAGCCTTTTCTCTCTTGCGGTGTTCTAGTCTATGCCTAATACTATTTAGCAACCAATTAGAGGATTGGAGTTTCTTAAAACACCCTTGCTTACTTGTCATTACACCGGGTTGACAATGATGTAACGCGTCACTTTCAAGGAACACCCTAGTAAACCACTCTTGCTTACTTATAAATGCAACGGGGTGATATCGATGCACTGCGTTGCGGTGGGGATGCCCCAATGAATATTTTATAAGATTCATGTCATATCACTGGTACAAAAAGACACATCCTAGACGGAATATTCCATCTACGATGCCCTAATTTCCGTCTACAACAAACATCCTAGACGGATTTCTGTCTAGGAAGTCGATCTAGTAAGTTTCCGTCCAGGATGAAGCATTCTAGACGGAATATATGGATCCAACTATATTTTACGTTGTCTATTGGCTACCTAATGTAACCCTCCTTTATCCTAGATTGGGGCAGGCAGTACTAGCAATAAACATGAAGCACAACACTGGCGAAGTTGCTAAAATCAGATATAGATATAGATATACATGCGAATGTATATGCGGATATACATGCAGATACAAAACGGATAAGAGAAAATTAAAATAATATCGAAAAATATGTAGTTCATATGGTACAAGAGAGTTCATTAATATGTTTGTTATATATGAAAAATTAGGATTGGAAGTCTTGATCATTAGAATTAGTCTCAAATTCATTAATCTAAAGATTGAAACACTTGCTCTATGATCAATATATATTGGATATATTGGATTTGGATCCCGATATTTTACTACAAAATCATATCTGTAACCAAAGCTTATCGATTAAAGGTTTGAGTAATCATATATGTATCCTAATATATATGGTTATGAATATTTTCTCGAATACAAACACGATTTTATGACCCCTACTCGCATGGGCCTCACGAGAGCCTCACTAGATGAAGAGAGGCAGTTGGATATATGGCTGAGATTAGAGGGTAATTAGAGGGGTTTTTGTGGATGTGTGGCTGAGATTAACTTGGCCTTGATACCATGCAAGTGAAACTCAGAATATTTGGGAAAATCTCAGTACATTTCTATTAGGCTTAAGACCAAATATATAGATGTACATAAGACTACTTCTCTACACATAGTCGATGTCGGATAAACTAAGGATTAAACTAGGACTTAATACAATAGCATTTACATATACTTCAACTGTATAATCGTGTCCGTGAGCACAAATCTAAAGGAACCAGAAGCATTTTGTAAGCATAATTTCAAAAGCTCATACATGCAAAGTTAGACATGCTTCTTTGTCATTCCACAATTCGTTTGTTCGGCAATTAATCTGTAGGTTGATCATTCTCACGAGATTTTCTATATATATATATATATATATATATATATATATAGAGAGAGAGAGAGAGATGAACTTAAGTTCATAATGAATAGTGGTGCACCAACTTTTCTAACCACTCATCTTGCTTTGGGATCGTGAAAGATATAAAGGCCACTTTGAGATTTGTGCATCACAAATCTCAAGGCAAGATGAGTGGATAAAAAGTTGGTGCACCACTATTCATTATGAACTTAAGTTCATAGAACCTCTATATATATATATATATATATATATATATATATAAGGCTCCTATAAACATAAGTTGATAGTGAG